>VDFB02193867.1:566169868-566324439 GCA_007258455.2 Sequoia sempervirens | reverse complement strand
ATCTTATTTAATTTTCTTTTCACAATTATTTGGACAAAATATTATCCATCTACTAATTAAAATTTCTTACTTAATTCATTCATTATGCATTGTTATAAGTTAAAATTGCAAACTTATATTCTAGTATTTTCATGGAACATAAGACTCATGTTAATCAAAATAAAATGATCTTATTTAATCTTATTATGGTTAATGTATTAGCTAATTACGATAATTTAAATTGCTGAAAATTAAATTAAATAGCTCACAAACACCATTCAACAACACAAAAAAAATTGCAATACAATTTCCAATCCAAGATTGCAATGTGCAATTGACAATTTCTTGATTCGACAAATGGGAAAATGAATTATTACAACCCAATGATGGAAAAGGCTGCATCAATCCTTACAAGACTCAAAAAAAAAATATTTTCACCAACAAATCAAAGCTTGCAACAAAGCTTCTCCAACACCTGCACAACAAATCACTTCCACCATTCAAACCATTCAATCTACAACACCAGCTAGTCTCAGTGCCTTGCAAAAACACTCTCAAATCTACAAAAAACCATAAAATCATCTCTTGGAGATAAGCCACGGCCTCCTCCTCTCTTCTTGTGTTTTTCCTATGAAAAAACTCCTCCAAAAATAAATAAAATTTAATTTTATCAACACTTGCTAAATCCTAAAATGAAATTTCAATGCATTCCATTGTAATTTGCTTTCATTCCAAAGGAATCTTAGTAAAATCAACACCCCTTCCAAGGAATGACAAGTAAAATTCAAATTAAATGAATAAAATATCATTCCCCAACTCTAGACTTAGAAAATATGAGAGATAGGCTTTACATGGCTTTAATGCTTTCATAAATAAAGCAAAAAGCAATTTTTTCAAACTTGGGTGCCCACCTCCTGGGTCCCTATTTTTTAGGAGTAGTGAGCATTTAAAATTGGAGTTACAAATGAATTTAATGGCTCCCATAAATCCACACAATTAATTGTTTTTTCCCGCTTTTTTAGTTTTAAAGCATATTCTCCATAATTCCCCTTCACCAATTTGACCCAATTTCAAATCAAATCCAAATTCAAATTTTCCCACATCACAAAATATTTAATTTCACACCAAAATATGAATTTCAATAATCAAACATGAAATCCAACACACCAAAATTGAAAATTTCAAAATTAACACCAAGTTCACACAAGATTGCACTAAGTCATGGATGCTCTTGCATCAAACACCCACAGTAGAAAGAAATGTTTCATGATTTGTATTCAAAAACAATTGTAGACCTTATTTCTATCTTAGATCCACCTCATTTCCTTTTCCACTAAAATATTTCTATGCACCACCTCTTGCAAACTTACAACATTACCATGCTTCATCCTTCTTTTGCTACCCATCATGTAATTCAAAGCATCAAATCTATTGTCCCACCAATATACTTTATGAAAATAAGAACTAAAAATTAAAATTATACCTTCTCCTTTATCAAAAAAAATTATTTGTTTTCCTCACTTGTTGTTCCACCTTTTCCACCACCTTCCATTATGTCTCCTTCATGAAATTTTGTTGTTTCTATGCCTTCTAAAAGGCATGATATTGCTGCAACTTGTTTTCCTTGACTCAAAACAGCGTTATTACTATCATCAAAAGACTTAATTTCATCATTATATGACAAGGAACCATGACCACTAATCAAAACATTTTCACCTCCATTGTTCTCAAACAAGTGTTTTTCAAAATACTCTTCATTAACCTTCACACTCAACTCTTCCAATTCAAATTTATAAAAAGAAGATTCTACTGCAACAAACTTATCTACTCCTTCACACTCTTTCTCATCAAGAGAAACAATAAAATCATATTTTACCTTACCCTCTGCAGCTACCTTCTTTCCAGTTGAGATATCTTCTTCAATCCGAGTCAACAATTCACCTTTCTCATCTTCTTCATGGTTAGTATTAACAAAGCCAACATATTTATGCCTCATACCATCTAAAGGTCTAATTTCATCAACAAAACATGACCTTTCATTGCTTCAAAACTTACCCATTTCTTCTTTCAATGGATTCAATTTGTGTTTCACTCCATCCTTCATCAATGTGTATGTGTTGGCATAACCATCGTGCATTTCCTTCCTATCAAGTTGCCAAGGCCTTCCTAACAAAATATGAAACACATTCATAGGAATAATATCACATAAAATTCCATCTCTATAACCTCCTATATTAATTTTTACCAAGATTTTTTCTCTGATCAAGACTTTCCTATCATCCTGTAGCCATGCTATCATATACAAATATAGATGCCTTCTTCTCTCTAGCTACAATTTTCTCACCATCTCTTTAGAAACAATATTTTTTGTGCTACCTCCATCTATAATGTCATTAAATACCTTGTTCTGGCACTTGAATCTTGTTTGAAATGAACTTTTTTTTTAATTGACTTAACATCTCATTCAACAGTGTTCTCCTGGTCATTAAAGTTTCACCATCTTTTGCTTCTTTAGAATGTGATGACCCTGCATCTTCTCTATTCAAATTTGTTGCTCTATTATGATTTTCAATCCTTCTTGATATTTCCTCTTCATGAGGAAAATCATATGCCCTATGACCTTCTTCTCCACACTTAAAACAAGTTCCTCGAAAGGTTTCTCTTCCAAAACCTCTACCTGATCTTCCTCTACCTCTTGAATCTTGATCCCTAAGACCATATGAACCATCATACCTCTGATTTTTGTTGCTACCTTGGTCTTCTTTTTTCTGATTTTTTTTTAATTATTATCTGCCCCATATGATCTTGCTTCAATCTCCTCTTCACGGCCTCTTCCTCTTTGCTTACTATCATACCTTTTATTCATTCTTTCCTCGATTTTCAAGGCAAATTTTTGCACATCTTGCATAGTTATAACTCTTAGCAATGCCATCTCCTCTTGTATGCTTGGTCTCAAACCATTAATGTACCTTGCAACCTTGTCCTTAGTTGCTTCAACATGTCCCATTCTAATCAAGATCCTATGAAACTCCTTTGTATATTCTTTCACCATTTTTGTTCCTTGCTTCAACCGTTGCATTTTCTTGAGTAAGTCTAACTCATAATCTATTAGTGTAAATTTCCTTTTCATTTTCTCTACCATTCTATCCCACCTTGTAATTTTCTCCTTCCCTTTTCTACCTCTTTCTAATTGAATATCTCTCCACCATATTGAAGCATGTCCCTTCAATCTTGTCTTGGAAAATATTATTCTATCTGAGTCTTCAACTTCTTCAAATTCGAAGTATTCCTCCATATCATTTATCTAGTCTATTAGTTCTTCTAGATTCAAACTTCCATGAAAGGTAGGGACATCAATCTTAGGTATTTTCCCCATTTTTGATAAAAATATCAACAATGGATCCCTTGCAACTGTTGTAACTTCCTCTCTCTATTCTGTTTGGTTAGCATTCTCTGGAGTTTCTTCTTCTTCCTCATCACTCGCTGGTTCCACCATATTTCTTCTTGAAGTGTTTCCACTTGCCTTCTCAAAGCTCTGAAATCACCATCATGGAAAAATTTGTCCATTCTTCCTCTTTCGCTGCCTCTACCATGATGGGCTCCTCTCCCATCCATTT
Source organism: Sequoia sempervirens (assembly GCA_007258455.2). Lineage (NCBI taxonomy): Eukaryota > Viridiplantae > Streptophyta > Pinopsida > Cupressales > Cupressaceae > Sequoia > Sequoia sempervirens. The sequence goes on along the minus strand of VDFB02193867.1, from coordinate 566,320,843 downwards.
TTTTTCAATACCCACAACATAGTCCTAGTGCAATTTCCTCTCTTTGGCGGTATGTTACACACTCAAGATTTTTCTTCTCTAATACCACTAATGTATGAGCTAATTTAAATTGCTGCAAAATAAATTAAATAGCTCACAAACACCATTCAACAACACATAAAATTTTGCAATACAATTTCCAATCCAAGATTGCAATGTGCAACTAAAAATTTCTTGATTCAACAAATGGGGAAATGAATTATTACAATCCAATGATGGAAAAGGCTACATCAAGCCTTACAAGACTCAAAAAAAAAAGATTTTCAGCAGCAAATCAAATCTTGCAACAAAGCTTCTCCAACACCTGCACAACAAATCACTTCGACCATTCAAACCATTCAATCTACAACACCAAGTAGTCTTTGTACCTTGCCAAAACACTCTCAAATCTACAAACACACCATAAAATCACCACTTGGAGGTAAGCCATGACCTCCTCCTCTCTTCTTGTATTTTTCTTGTGAAAAAAATCCTTCAAAAATGAATAAAATTCAATTTTATCAACATTTGCTAAATCCTAAAATGAAATTTCAATGCATTTCATTGTAATTTGCATTCATTCCAAAGGCATCTCAAGAAAATCAACGCCCCTCCCAAGGAATGGTAAATAAAGTTAAAATTTAATATTTAAAAATGAATAAATATCACTCCCCAACTCCAAACGTAGAAAATATGAGAGATGGGCTTTAAATGGATTTAATGCTTTCATAAATAAAGCAAAAAGTAGATTTTTCAAACCTGGGTACCCAACTTGATTGGATTAAATTGCAGTCTTAAATTACTCTTAAAATGGGTTTGATTTGATCTTTTGAAAATGGTTTCCTCAGTTCATCCTAAAGTATCAATCCAAGAACATAGGCTTTTGAACCGTGTTGTGGTAATATGCCGAAGGGTTGCAATTAATAAACCAAGGGTTGATGGATGAAAACTAGAATTGAAAACACATTCTTTAATCTAAAATTCAAAAGCACACTTTGAAAATAAATGAAATCCTTTCTTAAATGATTGTTTACCTACTTTAACCAATCTATCTATTTTTGATCTAACACAAACTCAATATATTATGGCATACAGATATTAACAACAAACTTCTCAATAGTAGAAGAAAGAACTTAGTTGCCAAAGATATATTAAATAAATGCAGGTGACAAGAAGTTCAATTGTGACAGCGACAGGAAGATGAAGTGCAACAGGAAGTTGAAACACAACAGTGAAGAGATAGGAAGAGCATGGAACATGATTGGAATTTCTACAAGATGAAGTACAACATAATCTGGAATGAAAGATACAATATTTTTTCCTACAACTGAAACACACTCCCTACTCCTCAAACCACAATTATATTCCACAAAAAAATCACTGTAATTCGAGTGAATCACACAGGCTATAATATTAATGATCCTTAACTTTGAGCAAAGATTAAACTAAGTCACAATACTTCTTAAAACATACATTTGACAAAAATGAAATTGCAAGACACACAAAAGATCTAAACTAATAAACCACAAAATGATCTCACCAAGCTTTTCGGGAGGGGGCCCTTCCTCTGGTCCATAGGGTGAGCAAATAAAACAAATTACTCTAACTCAATTCACACACAATTTTCATCAAATACTCATAAACAAGAGATAGAATTGGTTTGCTTAAGTCTATATATTATCTATTATCGATTGCATCTAGATCATACAAATATATACTTATCAGTTTGGCGAGTATCAAAACAAATCAAAATGATAAAGCAGTAGTTTGTTATGGCCGTTGGCCAACAAACATATTAAACATAGTCTTTGGTTTGGCTACAGGCCACAAAACCATAATAGTCTTGAAACAACGAGCTTAAAAGTAGAGTATAGAGACAAAAACAAGTAATCTTCCAGCATGCTCAGTCCACACATGCCTCCTGAGTCTTGTCCACATGGTTAGTTCCTTCCTTACATGAAGTTCCTATAGCAAAATCAGTCGAAATACATTATTACCTTGGATGATTTTAGCACTTAGGAAAAATTCCTTCATCTTTAGAAACATATTAAACATCTTTTAATTTTTCTGATAATTAAATGGAAAAAAGGGACCTAGGGATAAGGAAATGGAAATGAAATAGAAGGAAAAGGCCATAAAAGATTGAACATATTTTACACCCAACATTTCCCCACCAACTTTAGGACTTTTCATATCCTCAGGCAAACAATGAATACAAACTAGGCAAGAATTTTGTATGTGTAGTGGCTACATCTAGGTTGGATTGTGGCTCCTTGGTTTGAACCTTTTCCCTCTATTGTGTGCTTGGTGCATCAAGTCCTTACAGTTGTGCCTTTAGTTGTTGATTTTCCCATTGAAGCTAAAAGATAATTTGGCATAGTTGGTTGAAAGGAATGAGTGGTTGGGAATCATTCTCTACCGAGGCTTTATCATGGAAGACAACAAGGGCTTTTGAAACATCTTCATTAGTAGTAAATTCTTGTTCCTGTTGGGGTGGAGTAGGACATTTTGTAGAATTCACATTGTCTAGAGCATCATCAGACTCATGAGGTATTTTACTTCTTTCACTCAGTAAAGAGTAATCATTAACCTTTGGGCTTGCCCTACCGATGCCCTTTTGAATTTCCTTTGAGTATTCCTCCCCTTATGGGATATGCTCAAAATGACTCACATTATCATATAGTGTTTGTTCACTAGATGAGAATTTCTCAAGAAGGACATCTCCACCTTATTTATATGCCCTTTCTATGGTGATCTGAAGGGTTTCATCCCCCAAAACTTTCTCACAATCAGGGTGATTTTCATCTTCAATTCTATCTTTTACAGTGTGTAGGCCAGAGACATCTTCATCAAGGCACACATTTATTTGCTCAAAGGGTTCTGTATTCTCAGGAGGAGGATTTTTCTTTTGGCTCTACATTGCCTGTTGCTTCATTTTTTGTTGTCTCTGGTGTCTAAGTTCTTTGGTGAATTTCCCTTTTTCTTTATTAGGGGGTTTAGTATCTATAACCTCTACTGGGATAGAGTGAGTTGCTTTTGCAAGCTTGTCTAACCGATTGGAAGTTCTCCTTATGGTTTTCCAAATGGGAGGTGTAGAGTTATTTGATTGTGGAGTAGAAGAAGCAGTAGGACTGGTTTTTGGATTTTTAGAGGGTTTATCATTAGAGGTTTCTTTTGATTTCTTCTTCCTAGAGGATTCACTGACTAGGGTTTTTGTTTCTTGCCTTGGAGGGCTTTCAACAGGTTCTATAGTTGCATAATTCACAAAGGCATTCCATTCAAGATGGGGTTTTGTAGAGTGGAGGCCATGTATAATGAGGAGCTTAATTAAGCCATGGTGGGCAAGGGAATTTACATGACCTTTCCGAAATAGTCTACATGAACATTTTAAATAGCAATGTAGATAATAGGGAACATTAACAAGAACAACATTGCACAAATGTAACATAAAACAAAAATGGTGGGCATGAACATATGCATATCATCCTTCACAAGTAATATATTGCATCAAGAATTTTTCTACCTCATCCCATGGAGTAGGAAGAGACTCCTGTGTGTTGCCCTGGCCTTGCACAAATTGGGCAGACTCCCCTTGTTGCAAGAATTGCTTGTGGTGAAGCTTGAGATCTATAACCCTGGATGAGGAATTAGGAAAGAACAAATCTTTGGTCTAGGGAAGTCCATTCACTACTGCAACCATTTGTACTATTACAGGAAACTACAAACCCCTTAGAGTGACACTATTCTTGTGAAACCTTGCAGTGAGTTATGCGGCCACCATTTCATCAAAGCCATAGAGTTGCTTAAAGTATGTTGTCTAGGCAACATGCTAAAAAATCTTATATGCCTTTGTACTAGCAATCAAATTTTTCATGGACAATAGTTCATGCCTTTTGTGGTCACCCCCCATCAGGTTGAGTTGCAACAAGAGCTTCAAAAATGGAAATGGCTATAGGAATTACTAGGATAGGTAAATGGGAATGAAATTGATAGAGGTTATTGATGGTAAGTAATGGGTAATAATAGGGGTAATGTCCATGTGAAGTGGTGCATGATAGGTAAGGTTTGACTAGCTCAACAAATGATGGTTAAAGAGCTTGTACCCCCCCAGCTTAATGGTGAACCATCCCGATGTCGCCAAATAATTACAAAAATTAAAAAAAAATTAATATGCTTAAAAAGATAAAAGAATACTTCCCTAGTACCACAAAGTATGAGGTGAATGACTAACAATGTGATGACAAGCATATGAAACGAGTTGAAGATGACGTTGAGGCAACCCGAGAGAGATCCACAATAATGAAAAGATCAACAATGACAAGATTGGCAATCAAGAGACAAGAGGAAGGACACCACCATGAAAGAAAAGATAGGAGGGACAACTGCCACGTGGAGAAATTGGTAGGTAATGGCAAGACTGTGGGATCCACGTAGTTGAATCATTCTATGGAAGCATGCAAAAATCAATGACATGAGCCAAAAAAAGGTTCTACCACCAAATTGAGGCAGCATAAAAGGGTCCATGAGCAGAGATAGTGACAAGAACTGTAAGAAGCCCCTATCACACTAGAGAAGAGGTAGCGATAGGAGATATCATTGATCGCATGATGTAACTGTTCTATTTTTTTATTTTCTTTTTTTTCAACAATAGACCGTCGGTGACTTGATTTTCAACCTATCACCACCTAGAGGTGTCGATAAGCCAATTTTTACCTCTAAATTATTTGAGTAGGTAGCATTCACCGAAAATTAGTTTTCAAATGCCAACTAGCCAACAACACCTGAAGGTTTTTGTTGTTGGATCTTTTTTTTTAAAAAAAATTATTTATCAATTTTGAAGGAGACCAAAAGGAACAACAATGAGTTCCTGTGCCACCTCTAAAAAGAAACTTCTTTGGAAAGAGGCTTCTTATGTAGTTTGAGGTAGTGACCATTGACAAGGAGAGTCTTTCTTTTGGAGTCCACTGTACATAGACAAACAATTCCATTAGCATATACTGTCTAGATCTTGTAGGGTCCCAACCATTGTGTGTGAAACTTTCCTTTGAAGTCTTGGAATTAGGAGTCGTATAAGAGTGGCCAATCTCCAGGTTGGAATGACCGTTGTCGGATGTGATGGTCATGCCATAGAGCACACTATTTTTGAATGACCTCAATGTGGAAGACTGCATCCTGGTGCAATTCATCTAAGGAATGTAGTTGATCAATGCATGCCTTTTGTGCATCATAAAGACCCATACCCAACTATAGTGCAGTGCAAAGAGTTTTTATCTCAAACTCAATGGGAAGAACTGCCTTCTTACCATAGACAAGTTCATAAGGGGTCAGACCAGTGGTGGTCTTCCACATTGTTCGATAGGCCCAAACAACTTCAAGGAGTCGTGTAGCCCAATTGTGCTTATGAAGAGCAACTATCTTAGTAAGAATATTCTCAATCTCTCTATTGGTGACTTCTACCTACCCATTGGCTTGAGGGTGATAAGGTGTAGACTTGCAATGGTGAATTTCATACTCATGAACCAAGGTAGAAATGAGCTCAAACATGAATTGTGGTCCTTGATCTATGGTTATCTCTCATGGCACACCAAACCTTGTGAAAATATCAGAGTACAATAAATCAGCTACCTTTGTATCTCTAGCATGCTTTAGAGCTACCACTTCGACCCACTTGGTTACATAATTGATACATACAAGGATGTATTCCTTATTTCTTGATGGCGGGTTGATTGGGCTAACAAAATCAAGGACCCACTTCTCAAATGGATCTATGGACAACTGCGGGTGTAAGGGAATATTGTCACAACATGTGTGTCGGCCCATATGTTGACACTTGTCGCAATGATGAACATAACATTTACAATCCTTATGGATTGTAGGCCAATAATAACTTGCAGTGTGAATCTTTTGAGCAGTCCTTTGAGCAACAAAGTGTCCTCCACATGGTTCTGTGTGGCATGCATGAAGTATATTGAAGACATCATCTTCGGGTACACAACATTGCATGACATTGTCAATGCCAGTGTGGAAGAGAATTTTGTTGATCCATGTGTATTGTCTACTGAGTCCAACCAGCTTCTATCATTCCCTCAGAGAGAAATGTGGTGGGAACTTGCATGTAACCAAATAGTTTGCAATATTAGAAAACCATGGGTTCTTTTCTGATAAAGCAAAGAGGTGCTCATCCAGAAATGCATTGTCAACTAGAGTAGGTTCATTGTCTGGCTATTTTAATCTAGACAAAAAGTCTGCAACCACATTTTCTCGACCAAGCTTATCAAGTATAGTTATATCAAATTCCTAGAGTAAAAGCAACCATCTAATAACTCTACTAGTTACCACAGGTTTCTTCATTAAAAACCATATTACCAAATGATTTGTGTGGAAAAATACTTTATATCCAGTAATATAATGACAAAACTTATTAATTGCATACACAACAACTAAAAACTATTTTTTACTTACCATGTAATTTACCTTGGCCCCTATGAAGTTCTTGTTGATGTAGTAGATGGAATAGAAGAGATTATCCTCTTTTTGTCCAAGCACGGATCCCATTGAACAATCTAAGGCATCAGTGTGAATATGAAATGGTAGTTCCCAATTTTGACCTCTAAGGGCTAGTTTGGTTACAAGTTTTGTCATGATAGCCTTGAAGGCTTCTTGACACTTAGGTGTCCAAGAGAACGCAACGTCTTTAGCAAATAAGGAAAAAAAGGGAGGCAATCTTGCTAAAATTTTGGATAAATCTTCAGTAATATTGCACATGACCAAGAAAACTACAAACATTTTTTTGGCTAGAAGGTGTAGGCAAGTCTTGAATAATTTGGATCTTTTTAGAATCCACTTGGATACCTTTAGAGGAGATGTAATGGCCAAGCACTATTCCTTCAGTCATAAGCATATGGAACTTTTCATGACTCAATGACAAATTGGTATTTATACAATACCTAAGTACCTTTTCTAAGTTTATTTTAGCCTCTTCATAAGTATTACCATGGATAGTAAAATCATCGATATACACCTCAACACAATCATTGACAAGATCCACAAAAATAATCAAAATTGCTCTTTGAAAAGTGGCAAGGGCATTACATAAACCAAATGGCAAGATGTTATAGGAAAAGGTGCCCCAAGGGAAAATAAAAGTGGTCTTGTCTTGATCTTTTGGTGCTATGTGAATTTGGTTGTAATTGTTGAACCCATCCAATAAAGAGAAAAACTTCTTACCTACAAGAGTGTCCAATACTTGACCAATAAATAATAATGGAAAATGATCTTTCTTAGTAGATTTCTTTAATGCTCTATAATCAACACAAATTCTCCATTTACCATTTTTCTTAGGAACCACAACTAAAGGAGAAACCCAAATTGACTATCTAAAATAGGATATATAAACCCGACATTTAATAGTTTTTGTAAATCCTCCTTAACTATTTCATGCAAGGCAGGGTTGAGCTGACATTATGGTTGCCTAATTGGATGACTACCTTCTTCAATGTGAATATGGTGGGTGCAGGTGTTAGGATGAATTCCTCACATATCTTGGTATTCTTGGGCGAATGCATTTTTGTTTGTTCTAAGCATGGTGATAAAATCTTGGATTTGTTTAGGGGTTAACTTCAGATTAATGTAAGTGTGTGATTAGGAAAAATTTCCATTGCTTCTAATTGTGTAGGTGAGTCAATGGCTAAGACTTGGGAGGTGGATGGCATATCATTTGAATTTTCAGAAGATAAGAATCAACCATACAAGTAGTTATGGGGAAACAACTGATACAATGTAATAAAGTGTTGAACAGAACATGAACTACCCACCAACAAAAAATTCCCAAAAGGACATTAAGTATTTATACCTGAATGGAGGACCATTCTTTCAAAATTTCATTAAACGCATACCTGTTTTGAAGGAAATTAACAAGAACATTATCCTCACTAGGTTCCTCCATATCTAAGGCTTTATCAATTGTCACAATTGGCAATGACTCATCTAAGTCACTATTAATCCAAATTGGGTCCTCCGTCTCCAACAAAGGTTGTGCTGGCGGGTATAGAGTTAGTTGTTTCTTGTGCTCACCATTAGAAATGACCATGTTCCTTGACCGAAAATTGATAAATACATCTACAGTTGCTAACCAAGGTCACCCCAGGATCAAGGGGTACCCCCCAGCTTAATTTTTGGTTGCAAAATCACAAATTCAGTTGGGTATTCCCATGAATTAATAGAAAGGATTACATATTCAATCACACCTTCGGGCTTGACCAAATATCAATCTACCATTTGAAGAATTGTAGGAGTAGGTCTAAGCCCTTCTGATGATAGTCTTTCCTTTGTTTAATTTGTCAAAACATTAATTGCAGCACCCAAATCCACAAGGGTATTAGGAATACTTACTTTACTGATAGATACCCTAATGACATGACTCCCTAGATCTGAGTACTTTGGAATGGTTATGTTCCCATGCATAAGATTTGCTAACTATTCAATAACTTGGATGGTCTTCAGGCCTTGCTTCTTCTTCTGCTTCCGAGCACATAAATCATGAATTGTTTTTGTATAGATGGGGATGTCCTTGATGGCCTGTAACAAAGGAATCTTGATGTTAACATTGCACAACTCATTAAAAAAATCAAATTCAGATTGAGTCCTCCCTTTGTGTTGGTTTAGACTGAAATCATTCAGGAAAGGGAGGTTCTTTGGTTGGCTTTGTTTCTAACTCCTCATTAATTTTGTAATGGTGGGCCCTTGAAGAGCCTTCCCTAACCTTAATTGAACTCCATCTAGTTCTAATGTATTTATGGGATAGGTTGGGTAACCTATTGCCTCATTATTATACACAAGTTGGGTTACTTTATTATTGGTGTTTGGATTTGGTTGGGTTGGCATTGATGTAGGTCTTGGTGGTTGTGTCAAATGGTTTGTTGGATTGGTGGGATGAGCAGTCGATGATGGCAAGGGTGGAAGAAGTTGTTATGCCTATTGGTATGGGTTGATCATAGAAGGAGGTGGAAATTGTTATTATGATGAAAATGGTTGTTGTTGGTATGATGATGGTGGTACGGTGATGGTTGTGGCAATTGTGGCCTCCATGCCTATTGCCATGACTATGAGGGTATGGGGGTTGTTGCCAACCCCCATACCATCCTAGTTGATAAGAATTGGGTTGACTAGGTCTAGGGGCAAGATAATCATTCATCATGGTAGGGTGCATTACTTGGGGTAGAAAAGGTTGCCTAGGGCCATGTAATAGACGGGTTCCTCAGAATATTCCATTTCAGGCACACCTATAGGAAGAGGCCTCAAGGTAGAAATTCTACTGACTTCTAAGGATGAGATATTTGTCCTATTATAAGGGCAATCTTCACTACCATGATTCTTCCTACATATAGGAAAAAATACTGCTAAGGCCTTTTCTACCTCTTCTTGCTTTCTATGGGTATATAATGTATCTATCTGTTTACCCATGTGACTCAATAAATTAGTTTTAAGTTCTTCAAGTAAATTACCTATCTCGCGCTTGGTGATACCTGTTGAAGTCCCCGCAGAATGCAGTTTTCCTAGATAGTTCCTTCCCAAGGGCTGAGACGTGGAATAGTTCCTGCAAATATCATAGATATTATCAAATTCCATTTTAGAAATATTCCCTTTACCTATTAAATTCAATGTTTCCATGACATCATCTCTTATGCCTCTAAGAAACAACATTTTAACAATATCATCATTCAACCCTTGTTGATGAGATCATTGAAGACTGAACATAAAGCATTCAAGATAATCTTCCATGGACTCGTCTTCCTTTTGTGTCATATGGAAGAGTTCATTCCAGTTTTCCTTGGTTTTATAGTATTCTTGGTACTTGTCCAAGAACCAACACAGGGATGATCTTGAGGTTCATAAACCAACACAGGGTTGCATCCTTCAATGTGGTTGGGAACAATTTGCACTTTTGCTCATCATTATGATAATCATAACTATTGCACAACACATCAAATTCAAACAAAAACATGTCAGGATCCTCAGTAGAAAGGCCATGAAAAATAGGTAAAGTTGAATGAGGAATATTCTTCATAGGGGCATCTTGCTCAAGATATGTGATAGGAAACTCAAAATTAACTGGATTATTATTGGCCAATGCCTTATTACTGTTGTTGTTGTTATTGGGATCCATGATGTCTAATGCCCAAGGAGTAAAATAGGTTCTAAATGGCTCGTAGGTTTCTTTTGAGAATGGACCAGCTTTAGCCCTGTAAGACTCTTGGAAAAAAAATTCAACCTTTTTGCGTAATACCTTAGAAGAGCTTGGATGAGTATTTGTGGGTGTCTAAACAATAGTGGTCTCAATAGCACACTTCTCAAGATTAGGTTCGGGTAATTCTAATGATTACAACTTAGTTTTTAATTTATCCTGAGTTGAGCTACTTCCTTCACTGGGCGATTTTGACTTATCTTGCAATTCTTTGGGTCGTGGACCCTCAATGGATGGTGTTGATTTATTTTTGGTTTTTTCAGGTTGTGAACTATTTCCCTTTTCTTTTCTAATGAATCTTCCTTTGCTATCCCTATTATGATTCATGCACCTAAATGACTTATGGCAAAGCAAACTAAGGGTAGTTGCCTAAACGAGGTTGACTATCATGCAGACTTTCCCTTTAGCACAATACTCCTAGCTTAGTTTACTAGAAATGTAGGCCTTTAACACCATTCCCTGACAACAACGCCAAAATGATTGGATTAAATTATGGTCTTAAAATGGGTTTGATTTGATCTTTTGAAAATGGTTTCCTCAGTTCATCCTAAAGTGTCAATCTAAAAATGTAGGCTTTTGAACTGTGTTGTGGCAATATGCAAAAGGGTTGTAATTAATAAACCAAGGGTTGATGGATGAAAACTAGAATTGAAAACACATTCTTTAATTCAAAATTCAAAAGAACACTTTGAAAATAAATGAAATCCTTTCTTAAATGATTGTTTACCTACTTTAACCAATCTATCTATTTCTGATCTAATACAAACTCAATATATTATGACATACAACTATTAACAACAACCTTCTCAATAGTAAAAGAAAGAACTTAGTTTCCAAAGATATATTAAATAAGTGTAGGCGACAAGAAGTTCAATTGTGATAGGAGGTTGGAGTGTGGCAGGAAGATGAAGTGCAACAGGAAGTTGAAACACAGTAGTGAAGAGATACATAGAGAATGGAATGCGATTGGAAGTTCTACAAGATGAAGTACAACATAATTTGGAATGAAAGATACGGTATTTTTCCTACAACTGAAACACACTCTCTACTGCTCAAACCATAATTATATTCGACATAAATTCATTGCAATTCAAATTAATCAAACTGGCTGTAATATTAATGATCCTTAACTTTGAACATAGATTAAACTAAGTCACAATACTTCTAAAAACATACATTCAACAAAAATGAAATTGCATGACACACAAAATATCTAAACTAATAAACCACAAAATGATCTCACCAAGCTTTTCGGGAGGGGGCCCTTCCTCTGGTCCACAGGGTGAGTAGATAAAACGAATTACTCTAACTCAATCTTCATGCAATTTTCATCAAATACTCGTAAACAAGAGATATAATTGGTCTTCTTAAGTATGTATATTATCTATTATTGATATCCTCTAGATCAATGAGTATCAAAAAAAATCAAAATGATAAAGCAGTATTTTGTTATGGCCACTGGCCAACAAACATATTAAACATAGTCTTTGGTTTGGCCGCAAGCCACATAACCATAATAGTCTCAAAACAACTAGCTTAAAAACAAAGTATAGAGACAAAAACTAGTAATCTTCCAGCATACTCAGTCCACACGTGCCTCCTAAGTCTTGTCCACATGGTTAGTTCCTTCCTTACATGAAGTTCCTATAGAAAAATCAGTTGAAATACATTATTACCTCGAATGATTTTAACACTTAGGAAACATTCCTTCATATTTAGAAACATATTAAACATCTTTTATTTTTCTGATAATTAAATGGCAAAAAGGGACCTAGGGATAAGGAAATGGAAATGAAATAGAAGGAAAAGGCCATAAAAGATTGAACATACTTTACACCCAACACACCTCCTAGGTCCCTATTTTTTAGGAGTAGTGAGCATTTAAAATTGGAGTTACAAATGAATTTAATGGCTCCCATAAATCCACACCATTAATTGCTTTTTCTTGCTTTTTCAATTTTAAAACATATTCTCCATAATTCCCCTTCACCAATTTGACCCAATTTGAAATCAAATCCAAATTCAAATTTTCCCATACATCACAAATTATTTAATTTCACACCAAAATATGAATTTTAATAATCAAACATGAAATCCAACACACCAAAATTGAAATTTTCAAAATTGACACCTTCAAGTTGACATAGGATTGCATTGAGCCATGGATGCTCCTGCATTAATGGTGCCTAGTTTGCATATTGTTACATTATAACAACTTGCCAAGTTATGTTATCTAATACTTAGTAATGCTAATACAAATATATGTCCACTTAAATCATCCCTATTGTATCCATCCTTCATATGTGATTAACTATTGTAATCATTCCTTTCAAGTCCCTTACTAGGATTAAGGATTAATTACTTATACGTACTTCTTCATATCATGGTTATTAATGACCTTTTTAAAAATATTATTATTTATTTTGAGTAATGTTGGAATTAATTTATCGAAATCAATCAAATGATTTTTCTTAATGAAGTTTTAATTATTGGAACACTAAAGTTTAATCACTATGACACTTTGCTAAATTTCTATTGAAGAATTTAAAATTTGTACTTTTGAAACCTTTCTTAGAAAGTTTTTAATTAAAATTCAATCTTTATAATATTCTACCCTTTAGTAGTAATTAAATAGTTATTAAACCTTGCATTTAATTATTGGATTTCAAATTAGAAACTTTGTAATGAATAATTCACTATAAATGGAAACTTCTATAAACCATTAATTCTATTAACTACAATTTCTTCTCTATTTTTTTGTTATTAAATTCTCTATTGATTTTTTTAATTGATTTTTACTTGTAATTTCTAAATTCAATTGTATTTATTCTTTGTCAGAGCAACCACATAACACATGTAACATATCCTTATTACAATTTTCTCAATATCATTGACATATACAACCAACAACAATTAGTAGATAACCATTGACCAGTTGACATCAATGACAAAACCAACAATCTTTCCATAACACGCTTCAAGTTTATAGCCTATACTTGGAGGGGGTGTTATAGTAGGCTATCAAAGAAGAAGGTATGCCAACTAGTGGCTACAAACTTGGAGGGGTTGTTATAGTAGGCTATCAAAGAAGGTATGCCAAACAAGACTCTAACCTTTCCCCCTCTACTTACTCTGTTGGAAATGACTTTGCATCTTAATCCATTACTAGGTTTGGTGAATCAATTACTTCTAGAAAGTACTTGCATTTCAAATATGTTTGTGGTCTTTAATAAGAAGAACAAAGTACTTGAATTTCATGTATATGGTCTTTAACAACAAGGAAAAAAAATTGATTATGGTGACAACCATTGTTTATAGCAAATACAAAATTGTGTTAAGACAAATGATTCTCTACTATAGTAGATATTATGATCTTCATTAGAATTGAATGGAGAGCATATAGTTAAAATTCATGACTACACCTAGCCTCTTTTGCAAATTAGACATGTTCTTCTATGACCATTTCATACTTCATTCTAGAGTGCAATGTGAATAATAATATCTAACTTAAACTATTTCAAGTTTTAGAATTGCTTGAAAAATCTTCAAAATTGTATGTACCTTACATTGCAATTTATTATTGTCTACACATTTCTCTTTTATGTTTTATATAAGTTGTAGATCCATTAAAGATGTCAAAGTGATTCTACTAGAAAAAGAACTATTATAAATATCTTATGGTGAGAGATTACTTACACTTTCATAATTTATATATTCAAATCATATAAATAATAAAAAAAATATAAATTAATCTACATAAATAAATTAAGATTCATCATATATAAAACTAAACACATTATTTGCATCCAAATAAATAAATTATTAAAATACCTTAAATGTATTAAAGTAAATCTTTTATTTCTATTATTTTAATTGAAAGATTAATTTTGTTTCACTAGATTCATTTTAAAATTTGATATTTGATTCAAAAAGTATTAATAATATATAAAAATCTCATACTTTTAGTTTAAAATTTTATATTTATTATTATTATATTTTTAGAAACTCTTTATTACTAATTATTATATTTTTTAAATTTTCTTTAAAATATTAAAAAAGTAAAAATAAATTTAATGATCTTTTACATATTAAAAATAAAAATATTTAAACAAAAGTCATCTACTTCTTCATTAATTATTATATTTATGTTTAAAGTAAACATATAAATTATTTTAACAATAATTTCTTTGTAGAATTTTTTTTATTAAAAAAGTAAATAAATATATTATAAAAATAAGTTAAAAATCAAGGTAATATTCTCTTCTATCATGCAATGCATGTCACTTGTGAGAATAATTAAATTTTTTAATAAATTACAAACAATTTTGTTCATGAAAATTTTATCACAAAAATTTAAAATAATTTATATATTCAAATTATATAAATTATGTCTCGTCCTAGCTCGCCCTAGGTACCTAAGGTATGGGCTATTGGTCCGCTAGGCTAGGTCATAGGGACACCCTTGTTGTAAAGAAAAAAAGAGTACAAATTAAATAAATAAATTAAGATTCATCATATATAAAACCAAACTCTTTATTACTAATTATTATATTTTTACAAGTATTTATTAAAAATAAATTTAATGATTTTTAAATATTAAAATTGATGATATTTATTAAAGTTAAAAACAACCCCTCCCTTATAGTTCTATTGAGAGGAACTAAAAGATAACTAAACATATTAAATAAATAATTTATTTTATTTATTAATGTCGAGATACATGCTACTATGTCACCAAAGATCGAATATAACAACATTAACTTGTTAAAAAAAACTCATACCTATCATCTTAAATTTGAAACCATTTTACATGTCAAAATATTAATATTTAATGTGTGTGTGTTTATATATATATATAAAGTTTTATATTTAAAAATAATCTATTTAAAAAAAAAAACATCAAATATATAAACTTAAATAATTAAATAATTAATCAAACTAAAAATAAAATTTTAAACAATATAAATACAATAAAATTTATATGTTCACATACATTAAATATAATATTATTAAATAAAATAGTTTTAAATAAGATAAGACATATGTATTTGACTAGTATAATTTTAATTTGTTTTATTCAAATAATTTTTTAAAAATTATTAAAATAGATATGAAATGAGTAATTTATTAAAATTGTAAACCAAAGATATCTTAAATATATCACACCAGACACCAAAAAAAGACTCTCTGTGCATGTCTTTTGAATCTATCTGTCAAACTTGACTTTTAAATAATAAAAATTCATTTAATAAATAAATATTGATTTATGGCGGCCAGTGATGTCTTTTGTTTTTATTAGCACAAATAGTCTATCAAACAATGGAAAAGATAAACATAAATTGACCAACATAGCAGAGGACGGTCTTCCCAAAGAGAATATAACGTGTCCCCAAGTTTTATGTACTTTTATTATTAGAGGGGTACCTCGCATGCAACAACAACTGTAAGTAGTTGAAATGTGGAGATAAAGATGGCTATTAAGACATTGTGATCATGCGCTATTAGCTCCTGCACAAAGATTTTCTCATGCACGTTTTCAAACTTCCACATTTTATCTCAAAATAGAGTTGAAAACTACACATGTTTGTTATCCAAACCATAAAATCCGAGCTGTCTGACTATATGTTTGAGCTTATCTTATCTGGCTTATGCCTTATAATTAGGCCATTCAATCTCAATTTAACTCGGTTGGGTTCTCTTCAATCTTCATTCCTCCTGAGCTAAACGCTGATTTGATCATGGGTAAATTATATCAGAATATCTGGATAGTGGGGTGCATAGCCCTGTTGGCTTTTCTTAATCCAGTTCAAGCGTTTTCTGAAAGTCCAAAAATCTTTACATTAGAAAAGGGTGATCTACGCATCAAGCTCACAAACTGGGGGGCCACAGTATTGTCTGTAGTTGTCCCAGATGCCAAAGGTACATATCGTTATGTATGCATACTTACGGTTTCTGTTTTCAATCCTAATGGAGGAAGTGGGTTTAAGTCTAATTCATGGTTTTTCGGCCAGACATAATGTTTCTGTAAGGGTCAATGTGCTTTTTGAGCCACATACATTTTTTTTTGTTTTTAATAAAAACAGAGGAGCTGGGGTAAGGTTTGTTCATGCTTTTGTTTAAGCTAATGATGTTATTAATATACAGGGAATCTTGGAGACATTGTTCTTGGTTTTGACTCCCTTGATTCATATAAGGCAAGTGTCTGATTTGATGTATTTTTCCTGAGATTTTGAGACCTCTCATGAAATTTCTTGTTTTAACTCGAAAACTTTTGCATACAGAATCGCACTTCGGACCCTTACTTTGGCGCAATTGTGGGGCGGGTAGCTAACAGAATCAAGGATGCAGAGTTCACCTTAAATGGAAAAGTTTACCATCTGACTGCCAATGATGGGAATAATACACTCCATGGTCAGTTATTTTCTTCCTGCATTCATCCTTTCACATATTAAAGTGATGTATTAGTTTCAACGCCCCTGTCTGGGTAGATCAAGTTTTTCTGATTTGGTTTTGTAACAGGAGGGAAAAGGGGATTTGACAATGTGCTATGGAAGGTAGCAAAAATTAGAGGGGGAGCTCAACCTTCTATTCAGTTCACTTACCACAGTTATGATGGAGAGCAAGGTAAGAATGAGATGGATTTCTTCATAGATCAAGAGTTATCATCCTTTTTAAGAAATACATCTTTGATTACATAAAACTGAATAGCAGAGTTCCGTGGCTGTCTGCCATTGAGTTGAGTTGGAAAACTGTTCCCCTTTCAGTTTAGTTGCAGAGTTTAGAGAGGCTTTGGTCATGCATGTTACAGGAAATTTGGTTTTTTTCCGCAAGAAGTTCTACATTTTGAATGTAAATTCTGTTGGTTTTTGATTAATAGGATTCCCTGGTGATCTTGATGTATCTGCTACTTATACTATAACTGGAAATAAGGAGCTAGTGCTTGTTATGAAGGCCAAACCTAGGAATAAGCCCACCCCTGTGTGCTTGGCCCAGCATACTTACTGGAACCTTGCAGGCCACAACAGTAGCAGGACCATTCTTGATAACAAAGTGAAAATATGGGCTTACGCTTATACTCCAGTGGATCAACATCTTATTCCAACAGGAGCTATTGAGCCTGTAAGAGGAACCCCCTATGATTTTAATAGGGAAACCACTGTTGGGAGCAGAATCGAGAATGTGCCTGGGGGTTATGATATAAATATGGTTCTGGACCCTCCAAAGAAGAAGAATGGTCTGAGACATGCCGTAAGAGTGAAGGATAATTTCAGTGGCAGGATTCTGAATGTGTGGACAAGTGCACCGGGCTTGCAATTTTACAGTTCCAATATGCTGAAAAGAACTGTTGGAAAAGGAGGTGCAATTTATGGGAAATATTCAGCCTTGGCCTTGGAGACCCAGACCTTCCCTGATGGTGTCCACCACCCAAACTTTCCAAATACAGTTTACAATCCAGGGGAGACCTACAGTCATACGATGGTGTATAGATTTTCAGTGCAGAAATAAGCATCACATGTTCAGTGTGAAGGGCACTTAACAGGGTTTGCCGGTCTATCTAATAAATGTAATGTTTAGAGATACTACAGATGAGAATTGCAGGGACTGCCATTGCAAACTATTTTTGAAAATTTCTTTCAGGAAGTATATGGATTTTCTTTCATGAAATATTTTTTTTAGGTTTTCTTCATTTTGTCAAATTCTTTTCATCATATAGTACAAATTACATGATGGGAATAAAATGTACGGCTTATCTTTTGTGAAATAATCTTGCTTTGGTTTTCTTCATTTTGTCAACAAATGCTTTCTTCATTCTGTATATTGTTTTCAGCAAAGACCGCTAAGGTCTTTCTACTGCTAAAAAGCTCACATGTTCTCATTATATAGGAACATGTAGTAGAACTTAAAAGCATGTTAAAAGCTGACATGTTCTCATTATATAGGAACATAATGTAAAACTACAAAACTCGAACGTTTTCTTGTATTTGTGTTTGCAACTTTATATACAGCATTTTTTGCAACTTAGGATAGTATTCCTTCAAAGTGCCAATTACCATTTAAACAACTACTACAACTTACCAAAAAGGCATTCTTCTTCAGATGGCAACAACCAAAAGGTTATCCAGATTCAAGAGCATGTAAAGTTTATCCAAGGCTAAGGGCATAGAATTTACAGTGGCCATCTCTCATATCGTAAAACTATAAGAGGTTGGACATTTTCTTGTGATTGAAATGATATATTCTATCTTCTTTTTTGTGTTCCTGCATTTTTGGTTCTGTTATATAGCATTTGTGCATCCACATTATCTTGATTCTTTCTATCTTGGATTGCATCGTTGTTCATTATTTTCTCAACCTCATCCATTATAATGTTATTTCATATTGCTTTCTTCTCTACTGTTAGTGTATCTCCATATTTTCTTTCACTTGGGTGCTTCTAGCCTTGACTGCTACATTTTCCCTCAATACAGCATATTAACTCTTCTATTTTTGTTGCCTTTGGCAATGGATATCCTCCCAAACCCCAACTTATATGGGGAACTCTCTGTCTCATGACCTGCACAATACTGTAGCTTTTTTCATGTGTAAGCCCAAGCAAAGCACATACTATTCCACTAATGCTCTGCACAACTTGGCCTCAATAATGCAGAGTATGCAGCAGCAAACCGGTATCCTTAATGTATTTGCCATCAACTATTGAGCATTCCAGTCTTCTAAGATTATTAAACATTTTTGGCATCCTTTTGCACCATGTAAAATTAGGATTGTTACAACTAATATATCAGACCTTTAAAAACTACTGGAAGAATCAATCGTTTTCTGATAAGCACAAGCAATGGTATGCAGTAGTAACAAGCACAAGCAATGGTATGCAGTAGTAACAACTAACAAGTGAAAAAATATTAGTTGGCATGAGTTTTCCACAGCCCATGTAGAATTTAAAAGATTGCTTTTGAAATCAACTGTATATACAAAAACATAAACAGCTGATTCCAGAAGCAATCTTTTAAATGAAAAAATTGTTATTATAGGGGCATATACTGAAGCTTCCTAACAATTGTTTATAATTTTTTTCATTAGGAGATGCCCTAACTTGAAAACATAATCTATTTATTATCAGGTTACCACATTATAATGAGCTATCTTACATTTCACAGAAATATGAGTGTGCTTATGCAATCTTTTAGTTGTGTGAACACTTCTTTTTAGTGCTTGTGGGATCTTACATTTCTGTAAAATACTTCTAGGAAATGCTTCTGCAATCTTGTAAACAGTTTGAAGCTTCAAATCATCTGAAAAATGCTTTGTGACAGCTTTTTAAGGTTCTTAGGATGGATTCACAGACCCTGGAGTTGAGTGGTGATCACTGCTCTCACTCCAGGCACAATAATACCTTGATCAATTTTTATTGAACCCTGTAGTTGCTAACACTTAAGATTCATAAAAATGTATGGATCTCTTAGACATATACTAGTTTACAAACTCAACTACCAACGATATAGTTGAATGCTTTATATACAAAGCTCAAAGGTTCATTATCAATTTTCTTAATCCAAAAACTATTAAAATCCAGAGTTCATTCTTCTGAATACACAGAAAGAACCCCATTGTTTCACATCCATTCCTTTAACAGCCACGAGAACCAGAACTTTGAGACTTATAATCTCTAAACTAAACATCTATCCCATCTGTGAGTTTGGTCTTATAAAACAAAAACATAAAATAATGTAGGGGATGAAAAATCTCTAAACATAAACATAATGCAGGAGATAAATAACAACAATATCCCCAAGTGAAAACCATGGTAGACTCTGGATTTAGGAGGAGAGCTCTGGTGTGTTAGATGAAAAGTCATCCTCCATTGTTCTTCTATCTCTTGCTTTCTTTCAGCCTTAATCCTATTAATGTTCTTGGTATCCTTTGTGTTTTATTGTTTTTACTTGTATTTTGCTTAGGGAATTTTGTTTTGTTATGATTTAAGGCCCTTTTTAGTTTGGGTGCTATTATTATTAATTAAATGTTGAACATTCCCTTCCAATGTCAGCTCTTAAGTCTTGGGTTTGATACAATTGTGCAAGCTCTTGCAAGGGTTCATTCTTGCAAGGGTTCATTCTTGCAAGGGTTCATTCTTGCAAATTGGAGACAATTGTATGTAGGTTTTTGTGATCGATAAAAGTGAGGAGTAATGGAAACAATGATGGGATTGGGGTTTGATACAAAGTCGTCCAAAGATCTGTTTGTTACCAGCAAGAAAATGGTGGTTGGAGAGGGTGTTGTATGTTGTGTTTAAGATAAGGGAGGGTCCATATAAACATAGGTGCAAACAAATGATTTGCAACAAGGTGAGTGTGAATAGGAATAAATCAAGATTAGATTTATTTTATTTATTTCCTAATTAGAGACCAAGCTAAATATAAGGATCATTTCTAAAAATAGTGAGGAAACTTTACTTCATTTCACTTCATTTTTCAATGCAAGCCAATGCACATCTTCTTAATCTCTCATCCATCCTCATCCGTCAATTTGAGCTCATGTCTAACACCATTGATCTCACATCTTGAAAGCTTATAAATCAAACATTATTTGATCATTCAGCCCCTCCTTGAATTTGCATCCAAGCTCCTATAGTGCATCATCATCAATCTTGCTTTTGCACAACTAGGTTATGTTATGTTTATGAGCAATCCATGTATGATATGAAACATCATAATTATTTTACTTTTGATAATGGAGTGAGGCTAGGTGTCTTTGGGTGAGGTAAAGTAGGTTAAATTAGTTTTATTTGATTTATGTTCTTTTGATTGCTTTTATTCGAATTATGCACACGCTTAATTGGTAATAGGTGGTAGTTGGATCATGTTGGCTTGGATGAGCTTATGGAAGACGATTTTGATAGGTTCACCCAAGGGTATATTATCATCGAGTGTGTCGTTTAGGTTGACCTTCAGGGATAACCACATGGTGTTGGGAAGCTAGGTTGTTTTGAGATGATGATGGTGGAGGTATTTGGATATTTTGAACATGTTTTGAATTAATCAGACCAACATTGACCACATTTTTATTTTTTTCTAAAAATAGGATTTGTCACTAGATTGGGGATTGTTGTCTTTGCCTTCTTTGTATATCTTTACTAGTCCTTTGGCTATAAGTGATTTTTCTATAGCTACTCTTTTTTCTATGATAGCATCAAAGGAGTGAGCACATTGCATTTGAAGATGGAAGCCCAATTCACTATTTAAGTTCTCGACAAAGATAATGATGAGTTGTTTTTCGGGTATGCGCCACGTAAAGCGACTAGCATGATGTCTCCATCTTTGCTAGAATGAGGTAAAGGTTTCACCATTCTTTTGTTTAGTGTTGCAAAGGTCCATCATGGTGATATCATGTTCTATGTTATAGGAGAAACAAGTGACAAATTTATTGGCTAGCTCGGGAAAGGTTGTGATTGTTTCATGGGGGAGATGAGTGAACCAATCAAGGGATTTTCCACCCAAGCTTCTAGGGAATAGCCTTAAGAGGTAAGCATCAAGATAGGATACCTCTTGGCATGCTATGTAGAGCTCATTTAGGTGCTCCCCAGGGTCTCCCTTTCCTTTGTACTTGTCAAACTTAGGCCTCTCAAAATTTTGAAAGGGAATCATGGTGACAAACTTGTTGAAAGGATAAGGACATAGTTCTTGGAAGGTGTAAGATTTCTCGTGATGTCCTAGCTGAAGTCCCTTAAGGGTATCCTTAATTTGTTGCACGTCTTGGGCCAAAGAATTTTTGAAATTGAAGGGTGGTGATTGATAATTGGAAATGGGAGGTTGTGAGGATGATATGTGTTGTTATTGATAAGAGGATGAGATGGGATTAGAAGAAATTGGATTTTAGGTTTGAAGGGGATATGATGTGTTGAATGGGATGGATGTTGGGATATAAGGAGAGGGGATGGAATGTTGAGGTTGTGGGATATGCGATGAGATGTTTTGGGTGTGAGAGGGGATTTTGATATGTAGATGGGATGTGGGATTGGTGGATTGAGATGAAATGGTGAGATTAGAAGATGGAAGAGATGAAGAATCATGATGACTAAAAGAAGGTAGAAGATAGGTGGGATTATGATGAATAGAAGGTGGGGGTGTAGAAGGAGATTGTTGGATTATTTTAGATGTGTCAAATTCATGGGGTAATTTGGCACCTCTTTTTGCTAGCATAAGGATATATTGGTCAGGATGCTTCATGATGTATCTATGCATTAAGTCCATAGCTTGGGTGTCTTGAGCAAAGTCCTCTCATGATGTGGGCGAGTCTTGATCACTTAAATCATGATCATGTATGATGTAAGACTAAGAGAGGAATGGGTTCTCCATAGGAACTTGATGGACTAACTCCTCAAAGAACATGTCATTGGATGATGAAGGGAACTCTTGGGAGGCCATGATTTGTTTTCTTGTTTGGGACCTGGTGATAGGCATCCAAGAGAGAGAGAGAGAGACCTAGGAATGATGAGTTTGGAAGATGATGATGGGATAGACCTTAGATTTGAGAGGATTGATTTGATTGGACTGAAAGCATGAATATCATGGATAAAAAGAGGATAATGATGGAATGGATGGAAAGGGGATAATGATAGAATAGATGGAAAGGGGGGTAATGGTAAAAAGGTGATGCAAGAGTAAAGATGTCTCAAGTAAATGTAGATCCTTGATTGATAATGATAGGTTTTGCTTAGACTAGACTTTTATAATCACCTAGGCAAGGCTTCAATAGGAATTTGATAGCTAACTTGGGGTAGCCAAGTCCCCAAATTAGGAACACCAAAATCATAAGGAGCTAACTCAATATACTGCTTGAGATAGGAAAGCTCTCAAGCAATACACAAAGCTAGTGGATACAAAGGATTGGGATGTGGACTAGACTTTTGACAAGATTAATTTTTATTGGGATATGATATGGATTTGAGATTGAATGATGAGATTGCTCAAGTATGATAAGGATTGGTTTGGATGATACGATTGGTCAAAGATTAAAGATAATGGATAGGAAGGATAGGATAGATGAATTATGATAGATGATGGATTGGATTGGATTGGATAGAATAGAATAGGTATTGGATTGGAAGATAAGAAGGATCAATGATGAAAGCAATGATGATAGAGGATGATAGGAAGATGACAAAGATTGGATGGTTGTTGATTGGTCCAAGGTCTAGGGATGAAGATAATGATGACTAGGATATGACACCACTCTATGGAACAAAGGCACAATTCTATGAAATAGAGGTACCTTTCTATGGAACAAAGGCACAATTTCATAGAAAACGACATAGAGGCACCTCAGGATGATGCACAAGCATTGGGGGATGAGATAGAGGCACAATTTGACAGTTTGGGATGGCTTTTGATGATTTTTGGTAAGAGACAATCAAACAAGAAGACACAATGGCTAACTTGACTTTCAAGGTGATAAGGATAAGGGGCTTCACTGGTTTTGCATATGAAAAACATGCCAAAAATGATAGCACAACCCTATATTTAGTCAAGTAGATTTGTTAATATCCAAGCCTACTAGCCAAAGGCTAATATCTCAACATTATTGTGAGACACCTCTCTTTAAAGAGTCAGTAGCTAGAGATCCAGTGGCACAAGGGCTCACATTTTCTCTTTCCTTAGAGATCCTAAGATCTTTCCCAAGGAGCCTCTACCTCTACCTATACCTATGGAGATACATGGTGAGTAACTTCAAGCATGATATTGTACCATAGACCACACTAATCAATGGTTGAAAGGTCTTAAATGATTATAAAACAAAGTTCTTAGTGGATATGTGAATAATGAGTGCGTATGATAGTGCCCAAGATTAGGAGGGTCTCTCCTCTCATCACCAAACAAGTCTTTATGGATTGAGGGTCTTACAACTTGCCTTGAGTGATGCTAGTTACACTTTGAGGTACAAATTTCACTCCCCCCCCTTTGTATTCCCCACCAGAAGTGGTGTCTCACTTCTATGAAGTGGATGTTGTATGTTCACCCACCCCCTTTGCTCGATTTGGTAAATAACATGACCATAATGAATCTTGACGAGATTTATCATAATATGATTCCAACCCAAAAGGTATTGTACATTCAAGTGATCTAACCAACCATCTAGGTTAATCCCAACCTTGGTTTATCCTAATCCCAGGAATAAACCTCATTCTAATACAGGTTCTACATAACCCCACAAATTGACACTCTCAACATAGTACTTTTATATCAACATTAAAATTCATGCATCCATACATTTGGTCTATGATATCTTAGATATAATAATAATACATTATCTTCGTAAATACAATCTCATGCTTCTACATAATAGATATATGTATATATTTAAATATTAAGATTTCACATTCAATATATAAGCAAGCTTTATGTGAAATACAATCACCCATTTCCTCAAGCACTTGCAAACACATGACATTCAAAATAGAAGAGAATAACAAATAAGAAAGACTAGCATGCTTGGATAATTTGCTTCCAATTAAGAAATTGCCCTCAAAGCTTAATCCCAAGATTACGCTTGTTGCTCCTACTTTCAGCTTATCCCCAATTCTAGCCTCCTTCCCACACTCAAAACTCTCAACAAATAACTCACAAATACTCAAGAAATCTCACTTCTCATTACTTGCACTCAACAATACATTGCACAAAAAAACTACAATAGAATGGAAATAAATGAATTCCAAAAGAATGAATGAAAAGACTAAGAGGCTCCCCTCTATTTATATAAAACTTTGAGAAACTTAATGCTACAATTTAGCTCTCATATTTTCCACCTCTAAACTATAAACATAAATCCAAAACCAACTTCTCTTCTTAATCAAGTCAACTAAGCAAGATTGAGTGAAATATGGCTGCTAAAAGATTCAAAATACAAACACATATACAGTCCCAACAAACTCAACTTCTACTATATGGTTGAGTTGCCTCCAAAAAAACTATCAACAATGGTTATCTTACCAAGTCAAAACATGGCAATGGTTTCCTACAGGTTTTCTACTTCCATCGTGGCTTTTGTTGCTTGCCACAATCTACTTATGGCACCTATATTAGTGTCTGCCAATCAAACACAATACAAACTCTTTTTACCTTGCTGCCAACTCGTGGCTTTGACCAAGTCCAACACTTTTATCTGCTTGTGCATGGCTTTCCAAATACTTAACAACTTTGCATCTCTTTACTTTTACATGACACATCAAATAGGTGCATCATTTAGTTTTACCTAATCTTTCACCTAAAATTGTTTAGGGTAAAAATATTTTGCTCAAAAACCACTTTGTTGGTTGAAATGTGACAACTTTCTAAAATTTTACCCATGGAACCTTGTCACATTACAATAAAATACATATATGCAGTATATAAAAAGATGTTCACCTTATATTTATTATATTGTCTAAAATAATCTTATTTAAATAGTCATAAATGATGGATAACTATTAATATCTTGAGCTTACATTTATTTCTTTATTTAATTTAAATTTCTTTGGATGAAGATAAAAAAATCTATTTATTCTTGACATAAATAAACACATTTCGTATAAATAATTTGCTATATTTTTTCATCAATGAGCAAATATGTGAATTGAGTGTAATAGTTACTTTTGTGTTAGTAGATAATGTCAAAACACAATTAGTGTTTGTACCCTATGGAATGGTATGATCATTTCTAAGCTTATTCAAGCTTACTTTATTTAAAAGAATTGCATAATAAATGAGCTACAACCATTTGAATGAATATATATTTTTAGGTAAATATCATAATTCATGTATTTAAAAGTTTATTTCATAGATCTACATTATGATTAAATTTATAATTGTTTGATCCTATGTGCATGTCTTAAATGAGTTTGGATCAAAAGATATTAAAATAAATAATGTAATGTTTTAGGCCTATTTTGGCTCAAAAAATATGTTATTTTTTATAAACATGTAATATCGTACTTCCTTCTATTTTATCATGTTAGGCATGTGTAGGAGTACATAACTATCCTACAACTATCATTTATTCATAGGTGTAAAAGAGTGATTAAATTCTTTTAACTATATTGTCTATTCATTCAATCATTACACAATGAGAAAATTACAAGTAGATAGCATGCAATTTTTCCTACTAAATTAGAGAGAGGGTATATAATCATGTAGCCTATTCATTCAATCATTATACAATAGAGAAATCAGTATGATATATCATACAACATTTCTTGTACTAATTATTCTTGTTTTAAAGGATTGTGTGTATGCTCAAAATGGTTACTAAATGTATTTTTATTTTCTTGAGGAAAGATCTATAGAAGCCATTAATAGTCATGATTTATTTGAGAAAACCTCATATGATTTTATTTTTATATAGAAAATAAAGTAAGTGGTTTTATATTTGATTGCATAGTACTTGTCATCTCTAGTGTTTTTATAATCCAACACTTTTTAACTAAAGCTATGAGATGGTGTGGCCACAACATGGAAGACCTCATCCCTTGGCATGAACACCTAGCATGAACATTTGTGGTTCAAACCTATAAGCTCATTGGCCTAGTGGGGGCTTTAAGTTCACAGACACAATAGCCTAATAGAGGCTCAAATCCTATGGGCTCATTACCCTAGTGGGGGTTTGAACCTTGGTGGCGATATCAACAATGTCATGACTTAACCATTACATTATGCCATGAATGGAAAGTTGACATCTTTGATTTGATTTAATTATGAAAATACGTATTTCTCTTTATCAAATTCTATAAATTTTAGTGAGCACTTCACTATCTTTGATTCCAATGGGTATATCCTCTTCAAAGTGGACAAATACACCCTCATTTCCAACCACCTTATTCTAATGGACACATAGGGAAAACTACTACTCATATTGTGCTACAAGGTATATACATCATTTATACATTTTGTTCTACATATTATATTATTTTAAAATTGATCATATGGTTGTATACCTTTATGAATTCCTAGCTTACAACAAAGATGGTAAGGCTATATTGAAGATAAGTTGAATGATCATAAACCCCTCTTCATTGTGATGAAGTCTTTGATTATATCAACGAAAGAGTGTCTCCTTTTTTCATTATTTCTTTACTATATTTGTAAGAATGATTTTTTTAATCTTATAGTGAAAGGATTTTGTGCATGTGAAATGCAAGTGTAGATGTGTAGGGATAATGTTTGATAGAGATGTTTTCAATTTGTATATTAAGTCTAGCTTCAATTAGGCTTTCATAATGGATTTTATTAGTGTACTTGAACATATCTCCTTGGTGACAACGACCTTCCTCGTGTGAGAATATCACACGAAAGATAAGATAACTACACCAACCTCCTTTATTACCTAAAGCCAAAAGAGAATGCAAAGGTGTAGATTCATTTCCACGAGTTTGAAGTGTATATACAAGAGTTATTTGAGCCATTTGAGGTATTTTCACATAGATTTTGATTTTAATTATTTTCTACTTCTTTTAATGAGAATATTTAACAGGGTAACATTCAAACTTCAAACTTACATGTGGCTAGTGAGATTTTTCACCATTCAACCCTTCTACTTTTATAATAGAAATTTTTGAATTCTATCAAGAAGTGTATTTCAATTGCAATAGATATTTTTAAGACACATCCATGTTAATATCAACTATAATATCCAATTCAAAATTTTAAAGATGATATAATTTAATTCTAAAAGATTTCAACTATGATCCATAATTTTTAATCCTAATGATTTTCTATTACTTTACAATAAAAATTGCTTCACTCATAAAATTTTTAACTTATAAATAATATATTCACTAAACTGCATATATGTAAAATCTGCCGCTCAGGCCAACAATTTTATCTTTTTTATAAACAATGCACAACTACCAACTTAACCAACCAAACATATCCATGAAAATTAGAAGTGTTAATTTCAATAGCTCTACATTCACCATGGTGGCAACAAAAATCAACACCCCTACTTATATGCTTACACTCAACCTGTGGTAAGGTCCCAAGGACAAGGTCTCTCCTAGACCTACAACCTAAGCCTCGAGGGTTTATGATGACACTACCTACGTATCCCCTCGTGGGAATCAAAGGCATTGTAGTTCGCCCCACAATAACAAAGAGAGTTCAATCTCACCTCTTGCATGAGATCTATTATCTCACCTTGAACCCATGACTATGACTATTATTTAAGTACATGTAAGCTATCAACTTAACCAATTATATTATAATGATAATAACTTGCCATCAAGTGTTGGGTCCATACCAATCATTATCAAACATTAGTGTACAAACATTCACAATATTCACGAGTCATTCATACCATAATCTCAAAGATTATACACAATGGCTATCACAGGGATACCTCCATATACACAAGCTGATTTGCTCATACACATCACAAGTACAACAATGTCAGGATCATACACAGATCCCAAGTGAAACCGCAACTGGATCATGCATAGCTCACAAGTGCAACAAATGATGGATCATACACAGATCCCAAGTGCAACAGAGGCTGGACCATACATAGATCCCAAGTGCAACCGCAACTGGATCATAAACAAATCACGAGTAGAATGGAGATCAGCTCATATGTACATCACAAGTATAACAGTGTCTGGCTCATATACATATCACGAAAATATTAGTGGTTGGCTCCAGCATACATCACAATTACATAGTGACAAGCTCCAACATAAATCGCCTACATAGTGACGAGCTCCAACATTCATCACAAATACATAATGACAATCTCCATCATACATTACATACATAGAGACAAGCTTACACATTACAATGGCTAACACATATCCATAATGCATCCCAAATAGAAAAAATATCCTACACCGTGGGTCCATCCTCAACCCCACAAGGCTAGGTATATAGTTTGAAAATTGTGAAGGGGTTTCGGTGCATCCCATACTAGATATTAGTTACCTCTACATATTCATTTCTCAAATAATTATAAAGAATGGCTTTCATTTCATTTAATATCATTCTATATGGTCACCTTAACATATATGCACAATGTTACCAAAATTCACATCATTCTTTCACTTGATAAAATTTGCATTGTGAATAAGAATAAGAAAATATACTATTCAATTTATTGACTATCTAGCTTTTGCACATTATTATAAACTATTAACATTCTTTTTTTCTTCTTTTACTACTACATTTGCATAGTAAATAATATGTTTACTTCCATAACGATTATGTAACTCTTTATATATATAATATGTTTACACGTCTATTTATATAGAGGTGTAAGGAGGCACACTTAGGCTCATACCTACAAACATGTAAGTGACTACCTACAATCTATGAGGTTTATGTGCAATATAAACAAGAGCCTCAATACTTCCATTCTGCACTAATATTATTCTTAAAATCAAATATAGTTGTAAATCAAGCTCAAGCATCTACCATATATTACTTTCTTGCACAGGAACAAGGTGAAGGGAAGGAGCATATCTAATAGGGACGCCTATGTCACCAAAATCCCTCTATCCTCTATACTTCACTGGATGTCCATACCCTATTCTAGAACTCTCATAGCGGCACGGGCAGGGGCAATGTTGGCAACAGATGTCGAATTTGGCTTCACACTCGCCACTTGCTTGTGCTCGCAATTTCTAAAGCCTTTTCACCACATTGATTAAGTGCATATCCTGTAATTATGGTTTAAACGAATGCATTTCTTCAGACCTATCCCTTCCCACCCCCTTCATCTCCTCTTCTCCTTCTCCACCTACCCATCATAACTGATGAAATCCTCTATCATTATGCCTCGAGGGATGTCCATGGCCTGAATTTAGAGCTCCCATTTCATCGCAGGCAGATAGGATGTTGTCGAAGTTGTGGTATTTTCGCTTATTACACCTGCCAATAATATCTGCTTCAAAGTTTCTAATGCCTTTCTGACAAACCCTTTTGTACTCAGCCTACAACTTCTTCTCCAAAGCTTTCCTCCACGCATTCCCCACTCTATACCTTCTAAGCCAGACTTGAATGTTTTAAGGCTTTTCAACAAATCTTTTTCTCCCCCTTGCGTGCCCTCTCCCCACCTGATTCTTCTTCCTCTCCTGGCGCTGTTCTTTGCCTTCCTTCATAACTTGTTATGCCATTTTCTTTACATTTTGTTTTTCTTTTCTTTTCCCTAACAATTTTTTCTTGCATTCCTTCTTGCACTTTTCTACTCCATATTCACTATTTTTTTCTTCCTCTAAACAAAGCATAAATCTGCAATTATGGGGTCGTGGGGGTTTATGGGCTACCAAGTGCCATTTATTTCCACATGGCATACTGTCTCTTACTCCACTATCGACCTCTGCTGCTCTCATCCTGGGGAAAGATCTCCCACGAACTCTCCACATTTCTCCCATGTCATTCTCTCCCTCTCTAACTACCAAAACATTTTTTTTTGAAAGTTTCTAAAGCCTTTTAACAACTCTTCCGTGCGTATCCTACAATCTCTGCATCTCACGAGACCCCCATTTTTCTTCTCCTCTGTTTGACCCCCGACCCATGATTTTTCTACTTGATTGTGAGGGCTGCCATGCTTATGTAATGGCACGGAAACTTCTTTTACTTTAGTGGCACCATGCTTCTTCACACTTACGCCATGCCCATTAATTTTGGGTTGTCTCCTACTCATCAACGAGACAGGTGGCAGCATAAATGTTGTCTTACTGTTGGGTGGTCACAGGAAGCTTCACGTCCCCACATGATTTTTTTTTCCCCCATATTTGTTTTGTTGACCATGTAATGCCCACATGGAAAGGGGTTCACGCTGATAGGGATGCGACAATATATTATATATTATTTTTCATATAATTAAAAAATTACCTTTACAAAATTATCTCTTCAAAAAAAATTATTGTAATAAAAAAATTATCTGCCCATTAAACATATGACAACATACTTAAACAAGGTATATATTGCAACTACAACCATCGAGTTTTTTATGCTTGAAAATATAAAATAAAATAAATCTATACTCAATACAATCTTGAAAGTTCTCGTTTATTTTTTACGGCAAAAATGCGGCCATACAGCCATCAAAATTGACCAACTTATTCACTTTATTATGATATTGCTATCAGGATTAAACCATGTAGTTTCGAGTCAAACTCATTGACCCATGTTTCATGAGTAGTGGTTCAACAAGAACCCATCTCTCATGATATCGAATGGTCCACTTAGCACTCATTGCATCTAGGTGATGCTCACAGAGGTGAAGCACTGGTCCGTCCCGGGAGGTCACCCATCCCAGTACTACTCCAGCTTATCAACTTATTCACTGCTATTTTGTTTTTATTTCTCTCTGAACTTGTGTCGTTCCTTCCTCCAAACGTCCTCCTATATTCCCAACTCCTAACAAAGTCAAAAACAGGGGAAATTTTTTCCCAACGACCAAATAAAGGTAGGCGATAATAATGCATCTACTGACCTTCCCTTCACCTTCTTGATCCTGCCTTGTACGAAATTGCATTCCTATAAACAATGAATACAAATAAAACGTAGATATCAAGTGGGTGTTTCTGGCCTATTTCACAGAAACTCCAACAGTCAATCAAAAGACTTTATAACAAGAAATTGTAGATTGTATTATCCACCATTCTGCATAACACAAGGAGCTACCAAGCCTTTTATCTGTGCATTTGGTTGCAAGAATTTGCGGTTCTCCTTAATTCAATCCTTTTCAGATGGCCCTCGAGATGGTGCTTGGTATCATCAGAAACTCTGTAGTTTTTCATGTTTCTTTTATGTCTTATTTTTGTAAAGTACTGCCCTTTCAGCCATATTTTGCCTTCTGCAATTCTACTGCGCTCGTATTTATTTTTGTGCAAGCCAGACGATTAAAACAGA
This sequence comes from Sequoia sempervirens, assembly GCA_007258455.2. Classification (NCBI taxonomy): domain Eukaryota; kingdom Viridiplantae; phylum Streptophyta; class Pinopsida; order Cupressales; family Cupressaceae; genus Sequoia; species Sequoia sempervirens. The sequence continues at coordinate 566,288,713 of VDFB02193867.1, read as the reverse complement.
GTTTTTTGGCTTTAGCAATGAAAAAGATTCAGACATCCTCACAGATGGGCACCATCCACGTTCTGTTTCTGTGAATGATGAGAGGAGCAGCTATACCGAAAATGACAAAATCCACCATAAACTGCAAACACAGGAGATTGTTAGAACATTTCATGCCTTGGATAGCAACGAAGATGGTAGTGTAAATGCAGAGGAGGTACTAGGTCTGCTGGAAATGCTTGGGCTTCAGTACTTTTGTGATGATAATATGAAGATCATGATGGGTTTACAGGAGTATATGAGCTGTAATGATTTTTGCAAACTTTGCCAAAGTCTGTGGGAGGAAGCTGAATCTGAAGAAAGCATGCAGGAAGGGTTAAGAGAAGCATTTTCTGTTTTCGATAAAGATGGTGATGGTTTTATCACACCATCTGAGCTTCAAGAAGTCCTGCTAAGCCTGAGACAGAGAGAAGGGCAAGACTTGGAGAATTGTGAAATAATGATAGCAAGATTTGACAAAAACTCTGATGGTAGAATTGATTTTACGGAATTTGAATGCATGATGAAAATAATAAACACATCTAAGTAGATTTTTGTAAATTAGGGTTGGAACTCCCAATACTCTGTTCAAAGTTTTGGAACTGTATACTGAAAAAATTGAATATATTCTAAGTTACTTTCAAAGTTTAGCTATATAATCTCTATATTTGAAATCTAAACTCCCAATACTCTTTTGAAGGTTTTGGAACTGCAAAGAAATTGAATAAATTTCAAATATTTCAAAAAATATAGATATATAATCTCCATATTTGAGATTAAACTCCCAATACTCTGCTCAAAGTTTTAGAATTGTATATTGAAAAAATTAAATATATTCCAAATCATTTTGAAATAATCAAAAGTATGTATATGATCTCTATATTGTAAATGGTTGGATTTCTCTCATAATCCCAAATTTAATATGTTTAGTATCTTATTTTAGGTGTACAGTCTGTAAGCAGCTAACTGCTCATCTATCAGTATTTGAGTCATTTAGCACAGGAATGATAAATAGAGCAATACCACTAAAAAACTTGAAGCAATGTACATGAGGTCCTGTCTCTCTTAATTTGTCACCATTTTAACTCTTTTTCTATAACGAATAGAGAGATTGCTTAGAGTTCTATACCATTTCTCACAAATAGTGAGAGACTTGAAAGTTCCAGAGGTAAACTAATATAACTGATCAATTCTTGGGATCACCCGGAAAAATGGTCATTACAAAATGAATTACATTTTAGCAATATGGAATCTTATCCTAGGATAGGCGGATTGTCCTTCTAAAGTAACCCACTTTGGATATTCAATATGTCTCTCATAAGTTATAAATCGCAGTTACGGTCATTTTTTTTTGCAGAAAGCCCAACTAAAACTACAAATAATTACAATGATTATGTGAGGGGATAAACTAAAGTCTAGAAAAAAATTCTTGATTGAGGTGGATGGATAATCGTAATGAAGATTACTGATACTCTTTGACATATAATTATGATAAGGCAATGTTAGTCCTTAAGTTTACTGTTTTGGCCTCCATTGAATAATCAGCCAAGATCTTCCATTTTTTTTAATGGAATCACTTGGGTCATTATTGGTATCTTAGAGGGTAACCTTGTCTAAGGCCCCTACCATGGGAGGGACCATTAACTAACATTGAACATTGAACCATGTCAAATGGATTTGGAAGGGACAAAGTATATTTGATTGATTGAAATTTTGAGGTAGCCTATCCATCGTCATTGTATGCATCATCTTCTCTTGGAATCTGTTGAAACTCAAATGCTCATCATTCATTTTCCATGGACGTTAGGGTTTTTTCTCTTGGAAAATAGGAGCTAGGTTTGGTTAAAGCTCAGGAAGCCTAGACATCATCATCATATGGATCATCTTCTCTCGGACTCTATTTTTGCAATGGTTCATCATCTTCAAAATCAAAGTATGCATGTCTCCTTCATGATTTTGTTGAAACTAGAGAATTTGTCTCGCCATCATCAAAGTCTTATAGACCTGCAACTGCAAGAAGATCATGGGAATTTTCTGCATCATCTTGTGCCTTATCACTCATATAATTTGCCTCATCTTCCATGGCAACACCAAGTTCCTCCATAAAAGAATCATAAGCCTTGTGGTCCTTATCCTTATTCTTTTTCTTCTTTTCCTTCTTTTGTTTCTTCTTAGATTGACTAGTCTCATCATCGTCATCATCCTTGTCCTTATGCTTACTCTTTCATAATTCCTTCACATGTTCAAATTGCTCCTCTTGTTGCATCACCCGCCGAAGTTCTTCCTCTTGCTTTCTCCTTTCCATGTGAATCCTTCGTTCTTCATTAGCTTTTCGTTTTGCTTCATTGGCCAAGACAAGTTGGCGTGCTACTTTAATTGTTTCTTTTGCTTTAAGCTAGTCATCTATTTTCAGTTCCATGTTGCTAAGCATACATAAAGCATTTGATGAGTTTTTATCCACCTTAAGTGCATCCCCAATCAATTCTAGGCTTGGGGCATTGTAGAAACAGATTCCAAGAGAAGATGATGCATACGATGATGATGTATAAGCTACCTCAAAATTTTAGTCAATCAAATATGCTTTGTTCCTTCCAAATCCATTTGACATAGTTAAATGAGATCTTATAAAAAACCTCAAATGAATCATTTGTTTGTTATCTTTTCATTTTTCCTCTTTCTTGTTTTTCATGGGCAACCTATTTTAGTCTCTATTTTAAAACATTTTTTGTCTCCTTCAATGTATTATGCTTTATCTTTCTATCGGATTCTAGATTAAAAGAACTTATAATTGAAAATGGATTAATTCATCTATTTTTATTTTATAGTCCCAAATAGGTGGATTAAATTATTTTTTTGTTAAACAAATCTTGTACAATGTAATGTCCCCTTTTTGAAATGAAATCAAGTTGAAACTCAAATGCTCGTCATTCATTTCCCATAGGCCTTGGGGATTTTTCTCTTGGAAAATAGGAGAATAATAATAACTCAAGAGGATCTTAATATCATAAAAGGGGCCACTTAAGTGTTGGCACAGAGACCAAGAAAACGTTTATGCTACAAATGGGGTAGCCATTGTGCTAGTTGAAAGGGGTCAATTTGATATTACAAAAGAAATTTTTACACAGGTACAAAAAGTTGTTGCAGGAAACATCTTTGTTCAGATGCCTAATGTGTGGGTAAATCTAGCACATGTTTACTTTGCACAAGGACAATTTGTGCTTGTAGTGAAAATGTTTATGCTACAAATGGAGCAACCATTGTAAAGTGTTGGCACAAAGACCAGGAAATGTTTATGCTGCAAATGGGGCAGCCATTGTGCTAGCTGAAAGGGGTCAATTTGATATTGCAATGGAAATCTTTACACAAGTACAAGAAGCTACTGCAGGAAACATCTTTGTTCAGATGCCTGATTTGTGGGTAAATCTAAGACATGTTTACTTTGCACAAGGATAGTTTGCACTTGCAGTGAAAATGTATCAAAATTGTTTGAGGAAATTCTATTTTGGCATTGACACCCAAATTTTATTATATTTAGCTTGAATACATTATGAAGTAGAACAGTGGAAAGATTGTAAAAGAACATTATTAAGAGGAGTAGATTGCAATGAGCGTTTTGAATTTGTGTTTAATGTAATAAGGGTTTCAAATTACCTCTGAATTCGATGTCCCCAAATCTGATTTCACTATAGAGGGCTTGGCGAATTCAAATTTGTTGCAAATAAACTCTGAATTCCTTGCCCCTTGCTCGCCTTTTCAAAAGTCTCCAGGTCTTCTTTGAATCCTTATCGTCCATGCAAGTAGTTGCTATAACTGATCAAAACGCTTCATGCCAGGCTAACGAATGAAGCGAGGTCAACCGAGACAAATGAATATGCAATGAATGAGAAAAATGAATCTATAATGAACGTGAATAATCGCGCCAATAATTGGCCGAATTATTTTTCAAAAATTGTCTAATTTGGATTTGATGACTAACTATTTAGTCATTTTTATTTCTATGACTAAATAATTTTTTAGTCAACAACCAAATTAATCATTTATTTACTCATTTATAGTTGAGTTGCAAAAAATGAGTATAATTTAGTCACTTTTAATTATTGTGACTAAAAGTCTTAGTCACCTAGTCATTTATTTGTCAAATTCTACTAGTGATCATTATACAATAGAGAAATTAGTAGGATATATCATATAACATTTCATGTATTAATTATTCTTTTTAAGGATTGTGTGTATGCTCACAATGGTTACTAAATGTGTTTTTATTTTCTTTAGAAAAGATCGATAGAATTCATTAATAGAGTCATGATTTTTTTTGAGAAAACCTCATATGATTTTATTTTTTATAGAAATAAAGTAAGTGGTTTTATATTTTATTGCATAGTACTTGGCATCTCTAGTGTTTTTATAATTCAACACTTTTTACCTAGATCTATGAGATGGTGAGGCCACAACATGGAAGACCTCATCACTTGGCATGAGCACCTAACATGAACATTTATGGTTCAAACATATAAGCTCATTGGCCTAGTGGGGGCTTTAAGCTCACAGACACAATAGCCTAATAGAGGCTCAAAGCCTACGAGCCCATTAGCCTAGTAGGGGCTTGAACCTTGTTGCAATGTCAACAATGTCATGACTTAACCATCACATTATTGCATGAATGAAAAATTTACATCTTTGATTTGATTTAATTATGAAAATACGTATTTCTTTTTATCAAATTCTATAAATTTTAGTGAGGACTTCACTATATTTCATTCCAATAGATATATCCTCTTCAAAGTGGACAAATACACCTTCATTTCCAACCACCTTATTCTAATGGATGCATAGGGAAAACTTCTACTTATATTGTGCTAAAAGGCATACACAACATTTATACATTTTGTTCTACATATTATATTATTTTAAAACTCATCATATGGTTGTTTACCTTTGCAAATTCCTAGCTTACAACAAAGATGGTAAGGCTATATTGGAGATAAGTTGGATGATAATAAACCCCTCTTCATTGTGATGAAGTCTTTGATTATATCAACGAAAAAGTGCCTCCTTTTTTCATTATTTCTTTATTATACTTGCAAGAATGTTTTTTTTAATCTTCTAGTGAAAAGATTTTGTGCAAGTGAAAGGCAAGTGTAGATGTGTAGGGATGATACTTGATAGATATGCTTTCAATTTCTATATAAGTCTAGCTTCAATTAGGTTGTCATAGTGGATATTTATTATTGTACTTGAATATATCTCCTTGGTGACAATGACCTTCCTCGTGTGAGAGTATCACGCGAAGGATAAGATAACTACATCAACCTCCTCTATTACCTAAAGCCAAAAGAGAATGCAGAGGTGTAGATTCATTCCCAAGAGCTTGAAGTGTATATACAACACAAGTATGGGAGTTATTTGAGCCATTTGAGGTATTTTTACATAGATTTTAATTTTAATTATTTTCTACTACTTTAATGAGAATATCTATTAGGCTAACATACAGACTTCAAACTTACTCACGGCTAGTGAGATTTTCCACCATTGAACCCTTCCACTTTTATAATGAAATTTTTTGAAGTCTATCAAGAAATGTATTTCAATTACAATACATACTTCTAAGACACATACATGTTTATATCAACTATGATATCCAATTCAAAATTTTAAAAATCATATAATTTAATTTTAAAATTTTTCAACTATAATACATAATTTTTAATTATAATGATTTTCTATTACTTTACAATAAAAATCACTTCACTCATTTCTATCTTATAAATAATATATTTACTAAATCACATATATTATATATTATTTTTCATAAAATAAAAAATTACCAAGTTACAAAATTATCTTTTTAAATAAATATATTGTAATAAAAAAATATAATAAAATAAAATAAATCTATCGTCAATACAATCTTAGAAGGTCTGGGATATTTTTTACGGCAAAAATGTGACCATACAGCCATCAAATTTGACCAACTTCTTCACCGCTATTTTGTTTTTATTTCTCTCTGAACTTGTGTCGTTCTTTCCTCCAAACGTCCTCCTACATTCCCAACTCCCAACAAAGTCAAAAACAGGGGAAAATTTTCCCAACAACCAAATAAATGCAGGCGAGAATAATGCATCTACTGACCTTCCCAGCACCTTCTTAATCCTTTCTTAGAACGAAATTGCTTTCCTATAAACAATGAATACAAATAAAACGTAGATACCAAGTGGGTGTTTCTGGCCTACTTCACGGAAACTCCGAACAGTCAATCAAAAGCCTTTAAAACAAGAAATTGTACATTGCATTAACCACCATTCTGCAGAACACAAGGAGCTACCAAGCCTTTTATCTGTGCATTTGGTTGCAAGAATTTGCGGTTCTCACTCAATTCAATCCTTTTCAGATGGCCCTCGAGATGGTGCTTGATATCATCAAAAACTCTGTAGTTTTTCATGTTTCTTTAATCTCTATATTTTTAGAAAGTACTGCTCTTTCAGCCATATTTTGCCTGCTGCAATTCTACTGTGCTCGTATTTGTTTCTGTGCAAGACAGACTATAAAAACAGAGTTTTTAGGCTTTAGCAATGAAAAAGATTCAGAGATCCTCACAGAGGGGCACCGCCCGAGTTCTGTTTCTGTGAATGATGAGAGGAACAGCGATTCTGAAAATGACAAAATCCACCATAAACTGCAAACGCAGGAACTTGTTAGAATATTTCATGCCTTGGACAGCAACAAAGATGGCAGTGTAAGTGCACAGGAGGTATTAGGTCTGCTGGAAATGCTTGGGCTTCAGTACTTTTGTGATGATAATATGAAGATCATGATTGGTTTACAGGAGCATATGAACTGTAATGATTTTTGCAAACTTTGCCAGAGTCTGTGGGAGGAAGCTGAATCTGAAGAAAGCATGCAGGAAGGGTTCCTTGAAGAAGAGTTAAGAGAAGCATTCTCTGTTTTCGATAAAGACGGTGATGGTTTTATCACACCAGCTGAGCTTCAAGAAGTCCTGCTAAGCCTGAGACAGAAAGAAGGGCAAGACTTGGAGAATTGTTGAAACAATGATAGCAAGATTTGACAAAAACTTTGATGGTAGAATTGATTTTACGGAATTTGAATACATGATGAAAATAATAAACACACCTAAGTAGATTTTTTTAAATTAGGATTGGCACTCCCAAAACTCTGTTCAAAGTTTTGGAATTGTATATTGAAAAAATTGAATATATTCTAAATCACTTTCAAAGTTTAGCTATATAATCTCTACATTTGAAACCTAAACTCCCATTACTCTTTTGAAGGATTTGGATCTGCAAAGAAATTGAATAAATTCCAAATATTTTTTAAGACATTGATATAAAATCTCCGTACTTGGGACTAACTCCCAATGCTCTGCTCAAAGTCTTAGAATTGTATATTGAAAAAATTGAATCTATTACAAATCATTTTGAACGAATCAAAAGTATATATGATCTCTATATTGTAAATAGTTGGCTTTCTCTAACCATCCCAAATTTAATAGGTTTATTATTATCTTTTTTTAAGGTGTACAGTCTGTAAGCAGCTAACTGCTGATATATCAGTGCTTTTTTTTTTTTTTTTTTGGTGCATTTGGTAAACTTTTTTCAACTCATATAGGGGAGAGGGGCCTATAGTGGAGCACCCTAATTTCGGGTTTCTCAAAATCCTACGTGGAAATTTCAAATCACTCCCAATTTTGTAACACAGTTTATTTGACAACTCATGTGCTTCTATATTTTGTTTTAGAGCCACATCATCAAATATGATGCCACATAGCATGCTTTTTGTTGAGGTATCCAAAAAGGCCCAAAAAATAAGTGAGACCAATAGTGGTGCACTAAGTCATGTTTTATTGGTGCGTTGATGTGGCATCACATGATTTGTCACTTTGCGTATTTTATGGATAAAAAGTGTTTTGCAATTAGATATTAAAGTGCTCCACTATGGGGCCCATTGAGGACTACTTATATCCCCACTATTGAACCCTGCTCCATTATGGGCCCCTCTCCCCTATCAGTGCTTGAATCATTTAGCGCAAGAATGATAAATAGAGCAATATCACTAAAAACTTGAACCAATGCACATGAGATTCTTTTAATTTGTCTCCATTTTAACTCTTTTTCTATAAAAAATTAGAGAGATTGCTTAGAGTTTTATACCTTGTCTCACAAATAGTGAGAGAGTTGAAAGTTTCAAAGGTAAACCAATTGAACTGATCAATTATTGGGCTCGCCCCGAAAAATGGTCATTAGTAATAATATGGTACAAAATGAAACTTTTTTGCAATATGGAATCTTATCCTAGGATAAGGGAGAGGAGTCGATCGTGGGACAGGGTCCCATTGTTGGTATAGATATGGACAGCCTAGGGCCCACCATTGGGTAATTTTTATGCCAATAAAAATTTCAAATTTGCTTTTAAATATGATATGGCAAATTCATATTAAATTCACAATATGTTCTATCATAGGTTGACTTTTTTTTATTTTTGGCGACCTTCTCAATAGTAGGTGAATGCAAGTGGACATTTATTTGCCTATTTCACAATATCAAGTGAATGCATCATGATAATCTTATTTCCACAATATAAATAATATTTGCTACCTTCCCAATAAAAGGTTGTTGTAAAGGGATATTTTATTATCCAAAATATAAGTCTTCTTGCATTAAAAGTGAGTTGACATGTACATAAGACATTGCCAAGTGGTTTAATTCCAAATATATTTGAAAAAAATACATTTCAACATGTCCCACTTCTCATCTTTTTACAATCAACTGGTTCCGAGTGTCCATAATAACCAATCTTTTTCTGAATTTGCCTGCAAAATTGAAAAACATGAACTCTCAGTGTCACTATGCATTGCAAAATTTCATTAAAACACTTAATTATCACACTGTTATTTACAAATCCACCTAAAAAACAATAATCATAAAAAAAAAAATTTGGTTGCAAAAGTCTTCTATATTCTTCTTTAATACTCCTCAAGCTATCCAGCGTAGGATTGCTGCTATTCTGCGGTTTCAAATTGGGACTCTTCCCTTCGTCTACTTGGGTATTCCTCTTGCTGTTGTCCGTCAGCCCAGATCTTCTTGGCAGTAGTTGCTTGATAAGCTTAGGCGAAAGGTTACTCATTGGACTCATCATTGGTTGTCTTCTGCAGCTAGATTGACTCTCCTTAAGTCTGTCATCCAGGCCCTTCCCATCTACAAGTGTTTTGTTCAAGTGGCTCCTATGTATTTACTGAAGGAATTTGATGCTCTTTCTCATCAATTTCTTTGGAGCGGTAATTTGTTGTCTTCAAAATGGAGCCTTGTTAAGTGGGAATCAGTGTGTAGACCAAAGCAGGAGGGGGGTCCTGGTTTACGCTCTACTATTTTGAATGGAAAAGCTCTTGCTGCCAAGCTTTATTAGCGCTGGTGCACCCATCAGCACCAGTTATGGGCTTGTATTCTCAACCTTAAATATCTTCGGGGTGTTGCTTCTTTTGAGGTCCCTCGCTATCCTCTGGAAGGGAGTGGTTCTATGAATTGGCATACTTTGAAAGTGGGGGCGCAGTTGATTAAGGATGCTCTTTTTTGGATCTGTCATTCGGGGTCACAGGCTCTTTTTTGGTTAGATTCATGGGATGGTCACCCTCCTATTCTTTCTTCTTTTCCTCATCTCTAGCTTCTTTCTGAGGTTTTTAGTGCGGCTGGATGGGATTTTGTGGATCATTATAAGGTGGCGCAACATGATGGTTTGGTTCTACGTTTTCGTTGGAAGCACCCTTCTGAGTGGCCACCAGGAGGGTCTGAGGGGGATAGGCGTGAGCTTTCCCAACTTTTGGCTTCCCGTGCTTGTAATTCTTTGAGAGGACCTGATGTCTTGGCTTGGGATGGTTCAGACTTGTCTGGAAAGTACTCTGTGGTTGCTGGTTATAAGCAGATTGGTAGGCAGTTGTTTGGGGACATTGAGGTCCCTTGGTGGAAGCAAGTTTGGCACAAGTTGTCATGGCCCAAGTGTAACTTCTTTATGTGGTTAGTGGCTCAAAATTGGTGTCTTACTTGGGATAATTTATGTAAGCGTGGTTTCCAAGGCCCCTCTATGTGTGTTTTGTGTCATGGATGTGAAGAGTGTGTCTCCCATATCTTCTTCCAATGCTCCTATGCTAGGGAGATTTGGCACTTCTGGTGGGGGGTGTGGAATACGGCCTGCTGGCATGTTTCCTCTTTGGTGGAATTTGGGGAACGGTGGGGCAGGGCCCCTATTTCTACTTCCTTTCTTTAGGCTGCTTGGGCTCTTGGGCCTTCCTTTATTATCTGGAACCTTTGGTTGGAGAGGAATAGGCGGATCTTTCAGGATTCGCGGCTGATGGCTCCTCACCTTTGGAGGAAAATTTTACACTCCTTAGGAGAAACTATTGCGGCTAAGTGTGATATGACTATGCCGGTGGACCCTCGGGATGTTGATTGTTGTAATCGTCTTCATCTTCCTCCTCTGCAATGACAACTCATGCGCAACAGATGCAGGCATCCTACCCCGAAGGTGAATAGGGATGGAAGATGGACCCCTCCTCCCTTGGGAGTCCTAAAAATCAACTCAGATGGTTCTTCTCGTGGTAATCCTGGTCATGCTGGCATTGGAGGTGTGGGCCGTGATAGCTCAGGAGATGTTCAGTTTATTTTCTCAGTGTATAAGGGTCTTCATACGAATAATCTTATGGAGGCTCAGGCTATTTTAGTGGCTGTGGAGCAGGGCAGTCAGTTGGGATGGCGAAGGATCATATGTGAGTCTAACTCCCAGGTTGTGGTGAACTTACTGAATAGGCGGTATATGGATAATGTGAGCTGGCAGTTGGCTTTGATTGTTGAACAAATTCTCACTCTCTGTGCCTCTCTGGAGCATGTTACTTTCAATCATATTCCCTGTGAATGGAATGGTGTGGCTGATTGCTTGGCTAAATGGGCTTCTGATCATATGCATGATTGGAATTTGGTGGATCGGGGCCAACTACCCCCAGATTTGTCTCATCAATTGGATCACTTGGTTGAACTTGATAGGGCCATTTAATGCCCTTGCTTTGTAACGTTTCCTTGGTTTAATAAATTTTTTCCCCTTTATGTTAAAAATAAATTTAATATCACTTCAAATCACCAACCAGAAATCCTATGTACCCATTAAGCTATCACTTCTACCATTAATCCATTCAATGCAGATCAAATTCCTTCCCATAATTCAAATTAATCCACTTGATACCAATTCAAATTCTACAAACCTATTTATGCAACCAATCCTCATTTGTGCGATGCAAGTTACACATTACAATTAATTCAAATTTCTCACTTTTTCCTGCATGCTCCTGAGTGACAATGACCTTCTCCAGATCGATGCAGTCTCCTCCTTTAGTTTCTACGGTAAGTGATCTTTCCTTTCTTCGCAAAAATAGAAATTGCATTCCATTTTCTACTGTCAGCAATTGCCTTCTCCATTTACATTTAAATGAATTGACACCTTGTTAATTTCCATAACCATCCTTTATGTTGTCATCGGCCAATCTCTCTTTAAGCTCTGTTATGGTCGAAATATTTCCAATCCTTTCAAATACAACATTACCATACATATATATGCTACATAGAATAATACATATCCACGTATGTTTCCCATAGCCCTATCCAATTTCATGAAACTTACACATTTATCTATATCTGCAATATATATAGCCTTGTTCATTTTAATGAAACTTATGCATTTCTCTCTCCTTATATATATATATATAGAGAGAGAGAGAGAGAGAGAGAGAGATAGATAGATACCTAATTTGAAATGTGACAACTTTCTAAAATTTTACCCATGGAACCTTGTCATGTTACAATAATATATATATATATATATATATATATATATATACAATATAAAAAAGATGTTCACCTTATATTTATTATACTCTCTAAAATAATCTTATTTAAATAGTCATAAATGATGGATAACTATTAATATCTCAAGCTTATATTTATTTCTTTATTTAATTTAAATTTCTTTGGATGGAGATAAAAAAATCTGTTTATTCTTGACATATATAAACACATTTCATATAAATAATTTTCCATATTTTTTCATCAATGAGGAAAGATGTGAATTGAGTGTAATAGTTACTTTTGTGTTAGTAGATAATGTCAAAACACAATTAGTGTTTGTACCCTATAGAATGGTATGATCATTTCTAAGCTTATTCAAGCTTACTTTATTTAAAAGAATTGCATAATAAATGAGCTACAACCATTTGAATTAATATATATTTTTAGGTAAATATCATAATTTATGTATTTAAAAGTTTATTTCGTAGATCTACATTATGATTAAATTTATAATTGTTTGATCCTATGTGCATGTCTTATATGTGTTTGGATCAAAAGATATTAAATAAATAATGTAATGTTCTAGGCCTATTTTGACTCAAAAAAATGTTATTTTTATAAACATGTAATATCGCACTTCCTTCTATTTTATCATGTTAGGCATGTGTAGGAGTACATAAGTATCCTACAACTATCATTTATTCATAGGTGTAAAGAGTGATTAAATTCTTTTAACTATATTGTCTATTCATTCAATCATTACACAATGAGAAAATTACAAGTAGATAGCATATAATTTTTCCTACTAAATTAGAGAGAGAGCATATAATCATGTAGCCTATTCATTCAATCATTATACAATAGAGAAATCAATATGATATATCATATAACATTTATTGTACTAATTATTATTCTTTTTAAGGATTGTGTGTATGCTCAAAATGGTTACTAAATGAATTTTTATTTTCTTGAGGAAAGATCAATAGAAGCCACTAATAGTCATGATTTATTTGAGAAAACCTCATATGATTTTATTTTTATATAGAAAGTAAAGTGGTTTTATATTTGATTGCATAGTACTTGACATCTCAGTGTTTTTATAATCTAACACTTTTTAACTAGAGCTATGAGATAGTGTGGCCACAACATGGAAGACCTCATCCCTTGACATGAACACCTAGCATGAACATTTGTGGTTCAAACCTATGAGCTCATTGGCCTAGTGGGGGCTTTATGCTCATGGACACAATAGCCTAATAGAGGCTCAAATCTGATGGGCTCATTGACCTAGTAGGGGTTTGAACCTTGGTGGCAATATCAACAATGTCATGACTTAACCATTACATTATGCCATGAATGGAAAGTTGACATCTTTGATTTGATTTAATTATGATAATACATATTTCTCTTTATCAAATTCTATAAATTTTCGTGAGGACTTCACTATCTTTGATTCCAATGGGTATATCCTCTTCAAAGTGGATAAATACACCCTCATTTCCAACCACCTTATTCTAATGGACACGTAGAGAAAACTACTACTTATATTGTGCTACAAGATATATACATCATTTATACATTTTGTTCTACATATTATATTATTTTAAAATTGATCATCATTTATACATTTTGTTCTACATATTATATTATTTTAAAATTGATCATATGGTTGTATACCTTTATGAATTCCTAGCTTACAACAAAGATGGTAAGGCTATATTGGAGATAAGTTGAATGATAATAAACCCCTCTTCATTGTTATGAAGTCTTGGATTATATCAACGAAAGAGTGCCTCCTTTTTTCAATCTTTCTTTACTATATTTGCAAGAACAATTTTTTTAATCTTCTAGTGAAAGGATTTTGTGCAAGTGTAGATGTGTAGGGATAATGCATGATATAGATGTTTTCAATTTGTATATCGAGATTTTGTGCAAGTGTAGATGTGTAGGGATAATGCATGATATAGATGTTTTCAATTTGTATATCGAGTCTAGCTTCAATTAGACTTTCATGGTGGATTTTGTTATTGTACTTGAACATATCTCATTGGTAACAATGACCTTCCTCATGTGAAAGTATCATGCGAAAGATAAAGATAACTGCACCAACCTTCAATTCGGCTTCCTTCCCTTTTCTATCCACCCTCTCTTCCCTTTGATCTACCCTGCATAGATGTGGGACAAATATGTATCTAAACTAATTCTCCTAATCAACTGCCATTTTTCCATACAATCAGACTAAATTTATATGTCGAGACTTTTTCCTTGCGCTTTTTCCCAATTATCGGATGCAAAGAGAAGTATATCGATGCCTTCGACAGTCCAAACAAGAAAATGAGGAATGTAAGGCTAGCAGAGTTGTAGGTTAAGTTGAGGAGATTCGGACACTATAAAATGATACACAAGTTCAATTTTGCTGTTGAAATCTAAATTAAAACAGTCATCCCCTGCAAAATTATTATAATTTCATATTGAAATAAACCTCTCGATTACAATTATAAATACAATGCTTTCCATTGTTCTCTTTCAAAATCAGAAATTAAAATTTCTATGCTGGGAATACGCGATCTATTGAAGGGGCCAAGCTTGTTAGGTATGCTACATTATTTAGTAAGGTTTAAATTTTAGGAGATATGGTTAGGTCAGATTTAATTTCACGATAATTTTTATGAATTATTATTAGGAAATAAAAATGTACAAATATTCAACATATTATAATTTGTAACAACCCAAGTGATTCCATTAAAGAAAAGGCAAGAGCTTAGCTGATTATTCAGTGGAGGCCAAAACAGAAAACTTAGGGACAAATATTGCCTTATCCTAATTATATGTCAAAGATTATCAGTAATCTTCATTATGATTATCCATCCAACTCAATTAAGAATTTTTTTCTGACTTTAGTTTATACCCCTAACATGATCATTGCAATTTATTTGTAGTTTTAGCTGGGCTTTCTGGAAAAATGCCCATCACTTCCATTTATGATTTATGAGTATAGTTGGCAGGAAACTCCATTTTGGGAACAGAGACAATATATCAGTCCCTGTATCTAAAATTTGTGGTGAATCATTTCCATATAAAATAGCCATCTCTTTATTCATTTAATTCACGCACCTTAATTTGATTGGCGTCCCCATCCCCCTACCAGTACCAGTACCCTGTATTTCCCGACAACTATGCTTATGAGAGACATATCAAATATCGAAAGTGGGTTTCTTTAGAAGGACAATCTGCCTATCCTAGGATAAGATTCCATATTGCTAAAATGTAATTCCCTATCATTATTAGTAATGACCATTTTTCCGGGTGATCCCAAGAATTGATCAGTTCTATTGGTTTACCACTGAAACTTTCAAGTCTCTCACTATTTGTGAGATATGGTATAAAACTCTAAGCAATCTCTCTATTCTTTATTGAAAAAGAGCTTAAATGGCAACAAATCAAGAGAGGTCAGGACCTCATGTACATTGCTTCAAAATTTTTTAGTGATATTGCTGTATTTATCATTCCCTCGCCAAATGAGTCAAACACTGATATATGAGCAGTTAGCTGCTTACAGACTGTACACCTAAAATAAGATACTGAACCTATTAAATTTGGGATTATGAGAGAAAGCCAACTATTTACAATATAGAGATCATATGTAATTTTGATTCTTTCATAATGATTTGTTCTATATTCAATTTTTTCAACATACAATAAAACTTTGAGCAGAGTATTGGGAGTTTAATCCCAAATATGGAGATCATATATCTATATTTTTAAAAGTATTTGGAATTTATTCAGTTTCTTTTCAGTTCCAAAACCTTCAAAAGAGTATTGGGAGTTTAGATTTCAAATATAGAGATAATATAGCTAAACTTTGAAAGTGATTTAGAATATATTCAATTTTTCAATATACAGTTACAAAACTTTGAACAGAGTATTGGGAGTTCCAATCCTAATTTACAAAAATCTACTTAGATCTGTTTATTATTTTCATCATACATTCAAATTCCGTAAAATCAATTCTACCATCAGAGTTTTTGTCAAATCTTGCTATCATTGTTTCACAATTCTCCAAGTTTTGCCCTTCTCTCTGTCTCAGGCTTAGCAGGACTTCTTGAAGCTCAGATGGTGTGATAAAACCATCACCATCTTTATCGAAAACAGAGAATGCTTCTCTTAACTCTCCTTCAGGGGACCCTTCCCGCATGCTTTCTTCAGATTCAGCTTCCTCCCACAGACTCTGGCAAAGTTTGCAAAAATCATTACAACTCATATGCTCCTGTAAACCCATCATGATCTTCATATTATCATCACAAAAGTACTGAAGCCCAAGCATTTCCAGCAGACCTAGTACCTCCTCTGCACTTACACTGCCATCTTTGTTGCTGTCCAAGGCATGAAATATTCTAACAAGCTCCTGTGTTTGCAATTTATGGTGGATTTTGTCATTTTCGGAATCGCTGCCCCTCTCATCATTCACAAAAACAGAAGGTGGGTGGTGGCCATCTGTGAGGATCTCTGAATCTTTTTCTTTGCTAAAGCCAAAAAATTCTGTTTTTATCGTCTGGCTTGCACAAAAACAAAGACGAGCACAGTAGAATTGCAGAAGGCAAAATATGGCAGAAAGGGCAGTACTTTCTAAAAATATAGAAAGAAAAGAAACATGAAAAACTACAGAGTTTCTGATGATATCAAGCACCATCTCGAGGGCCATTTGTAAAGGATTGAATTGAGTGCGAACCGCAAATTGTTGCAAACAAATGCACAGATAAAAGGATTGGGAGCTCCTCGTGCTCTACAGAATGGTGGTTAATACAATCACAAGTTCTTGTTATAAAGTCTTTTGATTGACTGTTTGGGAGTTTCCGTGAAGTAGACCAGAAACACCCACTTGGTATCTGTGTTTTAATTGTATTCATTGTTTATTTAGAAGAAAGGATTGAGAAGGTGCGGGGAAGGTCGGTAGATGCATTATTTTCGCCTGCCCTTAACTTTTTGGTTATTGGGAAAAAAATTCCCGTTTTTGACTTTCTTAGGAGTTGGGAATTTAGGAGGAGTTGGGAATTTAGGAGGACGTTCGGAGGAAAGAACGACACAAGTTGAGAGAGAAATAAAAACAAAATAGCGGTGAAGAAGTTGGTCAAAGTTTTTCTTGTGGCTGTGTGGTATTTATGGGTTGTAAGTTTTTGTTCCTTTCAGCTATTTGTTGGTAGTTCTTGTTCTTTGTAATCACATTTATTCAATATTTAAACTAGCACTTGCACTCATAGAGGGTTCAAGGGAGACGTCGATAGACTAGCTACAACAAAAAATAGAACAAAAATCTAAAGCTATAATAAGAATTATATAGTATTCAGATTGTTCTCAGATTTGAAACTGAAAGAGCGCTTGATACTTGATCAATGCAAATGGCTTTGTGTCAATGAGGTATAAAACCTTGCAGAGTAGAGAAAGCCTATGAGACAGTTTGGGACACCATAGGGGCTTCTATTTATCAATGGATTTTGAAGGGTAGATTCATTGATTTGAAATTTTGGTTCAAAAAAGGCTTCATGACATATTGAAATTATGAAATAACTAAAATTTTAATACTGTGCTACTTGATTAATCAATTGACAATCTAGAGTAAGGAAATATTGTGTAATACAAAATAAATGTAGAATAAAATATCACAAGTTTAAACTCAAATACTGGATTATCTTGGAAAAGCCTATGGTGGGGAAAAATCAATTGGTAATGACAATTTCTCATCTACTAAATCAATAAGATTCAAAACAACAAGTACATTTAGTGGATACAACAATTTGTTGTTTCAATTTCTCTTGCCAAGATGCAGATTCTTTGTACAGGTGAATTATCCTTTAAATTTGATTATTTACCGCATTCCAATGAGCCTCTAATGATTTGCAATGCACTCCCTATATGTCCTTTTATAGATGGTCGAAAGTCCTAACAATGCATTGAAAGGTCTTGCTGCCTAGAATTCAAAGAGACAAAATTGTATGGTAAATTGGAAATTGAAATTAAACCCTCACACCACAAAAAACTATTACTTGAACAATCTCTTGAATACATAGTTTCACTTTATTGACAAATCAATGCTTACATCCATAAAATAAATTAATGCTTACAATATAAGACAATCATTTTTCCTAATTTCTCACAATGGTGTAGTTGAAGCATGCAACATTCAACAATAGTCTCCTAAATAGCCATTAGTCTGGGTTAGGTCGCCTCCCATGAAAGAGTGTATAAGCACATCAAAAGTCGCCTAGATCAGATCTGCCCCTACTAGAGAATGACTTCTTGACTGAAAAAGTTAGTACAATTAATTGCTAATAGGTAACAAATGTTAGTTAACTGGTAAATCAACGTGCTGATGTGAATATTTCAAATTTGTTTATTTTAAAATTATATTTCTATTCATTTTTGTTTTCACCATGTCCTTTCTCTAGTTTTGTTCGTTGTTTGTGATGCTATGTGTGTGGGGATTCATTGCCATGGAATACTTAAAAGGGTGGTCAAAGATGGTGAAGAAAATAATCCTCGTAATAGCATTGGATTTAGCTACAAACACAATTTATCATACATGGATAAATTTATTAGAAACTCCACTCTAGTTTTCAAATCCCGTGATCACGCATGTCTAGAGTTCGAGTTCTGCTCCGCCCCCATTTGACCCAAATTTAGACAACAATTTGTCCCAGAAATTGGGCTTAGATTTTCAGTTGCACCCACCTATGAATTCCCAAAGGGCTTTGGATTTTCAGTCGCACCTATAGGAGGTTCAAGGGAATTAAAGAAAAATCATCAATGAATTGTAACAATACATAGTCAGTTGTATTAAAATATACCTATATAGATGTATGCATTGTATAATATAAATAGGTACATTCTTTTGTTGGATATGTTTTTTTATAAACAATGAAATATGTTTGTTGGACATGTTTTCTATATCCAGTCACTTCTGGTATACATTCATCATTTACTCGGTGTATGATTTGGTAGGAAGGTGGCATAATGATCTAGCTTCTGAGTGTTATTTTTCGTATACATTCATCATTTAAATCTATATAAAGATAGTTCACACCCCATATGCCACATTTCATCTCCTTTGAGAAACATGTAGAGTATTTACTAGATTTCATTTCTTGACTCAACTACGCTAAAAACCTATTAGAATTAAATGATGAATCAATCTAGAAAATCTTTTGGAAATAAGTTGATTATGGAAAAACAATATAAAACTCCTAAAATTTTGTTTTGCATTGTAGAATAAAGCCCTGAATCGGAAAATTATTTTTCTCTCTATTTTACATGTCTGCATATTTTCTTAGATTTTTCATCAAAAAAAAGTTTTGTTTCTACATTTGATAAACTCAAATACAATCGAAAGAGAAACTTTTTTGGAAATAAGTAATTACAATAAACCGTGAAACAATATGAAATACAGGTTTTTGGGAAAAAAATCCTAAAATTTTGTTTTGTGTTGCATACTCAAACCCTGAATCAGAAAAATTATTTTTCTCAATTTTGGCATTTCTGTATATTTACTTGGATTTCTCAAAAAAAAAATTGTGCAATTTCTGCATGTCTATGTAAGTTTTCTTGGATTTCTTCGATTGAAAATAGGCAAATGAATGCCTTGTTTTATACTTTTCTGGAATCGAGCGAATCTATACTAGGAAGTCTAGCTATATCATGCAACAATGCATCTGATGATGAATTGGGCGAGAATATTCAAGGATTGGATAAACATATAAGTGGGGGAGTTTCTAGGTTGGTTGTAGAAAAACATGGCTCAGATAGTGTTTAATGATCTATTTAGGAGAAAAGGATGACAATGGTTTTGAAAAATCTTGAGAATTGGCTAGCAATGGGTCTTTCCAACATTTAGTAGTTTCCCGGTATTTGAAAATGGTTAAACGACAAATGAAAATGGTTTTCAAAGTGTGAGACAGGTTTGGTGTTTGATTGTAGACTGGCGAGTTCTTGGTCAAATTTGATAACTGTATGGTCACATTTTTGCAAGTAAAAAATAACCGAGAACTTTTAAGAATGTATTGAGGATAGATTTATTTTATTTTATATTTTCAACCATGAAAATATCGATGGTTGTAGTTGCAATATATACCTTGTTCAAATATGGAGTCATATGTTTAATGAGGTGATAATTTTTATTACAATAACCTTTTTTAAAGAGATAATTTTGTAAAGGTAATTTTTTAATTATATGAAAAAAAATATAAATATATGCAATTTAGTAAATATATTATTTATAAGATATAAATGAGTGAAGTAATTTTTATTGTAAAGGAATATAAAATCGTTAGAATTAATTATTCTTTGCAGTAACATGTTTTAACATGTTTGGATGATGGATCTACGAATCTTGTTTAAAAAAAGTTTTAAGCCAATAGAATTTTTATTGTTTTGTTGTTTAATATTTTTTTTTAACAAGAGTTTGTATCTTTTAAAAACCCATAGTTAACTTATTAAAACCATTTTTTAAATACTAATAAATTTTATATTTTATTATTTTAACTAATTAATAATTAAGATTGTCACTCTACAAATTAGAAATCTTCTAGATAACCAATTTATTATTATAACTATTCACTTAAAGAATGATCATTAATATTTATAAGATTGTCACTCTATAAATTAAAAATGTTCTAAATATAGAAGGTAAATTAAAGCAAACTATAAATGTAAATGTCTAATTGGTTATTATTAATGCTTTATGATGTTAAATATGTTCTTTGGATCTAATTTAATTTACATTATTTAAAAAGGAATTAACATTGGATCTATAATTTTATTTAAAAGAATTTAAGGGTCAAATTTACAATTAAAGATTTGAGCTTACCGCCCTGTAGTACTAGAGGGTCACGTGAAAAAAGTTTACCAAGCACACTATAGTTTATAGGGGAACAGATACCCAACCGATTCTTGCAGTCTAAAGAAAAAAAGAGTTGAGCTTACTATAAATTTGAACTTAGTTTAAATTTGCAATTGTGGAATCGATCTATAAACATAGAATAGTAAAATTATATATTGTGTTCAAATTTTTAAGATGTAGAGTGAAGATTTGTCAAAGATCATGTCACTTATATCCTAATTGTTGCAATTATGACATATGGGTCAAAGAAAAGTCTAAAGCAAAGCAAGAAAAGGCAAGGTATACACTTTTCACCATTACATATCACCTCCACTTTTTAACTTACATATGAATTGCTATGAATAATACATGTTAAAATAAGAAAATAGTTAACATGAAAGTAAATAACATGCACTCTTACAAAGAATATGAATTATGATTCCACATGCACTCCTTATATTTAATACCTCGTCTTGTATATACAATCACAAAATTCTATGTAAAATTCAACAAAAAAATCAAGTAAGCATCAACAACAACTATCAAATAATGTTAACACACAAACAAAAAAAGAGTAAAATGTATATATGGAGTATCCAACAAAAATAGTGAAATGGTTATGCAAGACCTCAAGCAAAGAATATGGCTACTAAAGAGCCTATAAAACAAAAAGCAATGCATGGCTATGAAGGAGCTTAAATGATGAAATAATGTTTGATAACATAAAAGCTATCATAACCATGGGTTGATTAGTGTAACCATAGACATCAAAAAAATGTTAGTATATGCCCCTCCAATTGGTTTCATGCAAATGATAAAATGTATTGGAGGGGGAGAGAAAAAGTGTTATTTAAAAGATACTATCATGTAAAGCTCAATAAGTATGAAGCAAGTGTCATGGGTAACATCACCTAAAAATCATAAGATAGGATAGGAAAATGTAATCCTATAAGAACATGCATCTAAAGGGCAGTGAGATGCCCCCAACGATGAGGACAGTTAATCAATATAAAAAATTCTAAATTAGATTATTTAAGAATAGGAAAGTGTCATGGGATATAAGCAAATAAGCACATTTACATAAAAAACATGTCTCATAGAATATAAAGATGAAAGTATGTGGATCAAATCACTTGGGGTCAAAGAGATAACAATGATAACAAATAGGATAAGAGGAATCAACCAAAGGTACACCATCATCGACAACCACGCTAAATTTGTAACAGACTTGATTCTTCCTTATGCAACTTACTATTCGTGTAACCACTAAAATTGTAGCCAAATGAAACTATATCCTACAAAATTAAATGGCAATAGCTATTATATTTGAAATCATTACATCTATTTGAAACTATATGTTGAAATTGTATATCACCAACATTTGTACTCTATAATATTGAATGACATAATAGTTAAGCATAAATTCTCACCATCAAAGCTTCAAATATCCCATGATTAAAAGGTGTCCACAACATTATTAGCTCATCTTATGGATTTTCAATGAAGATTTTTAATATTGTGGCTTCCATAACACGTTCCCAAATGCCTTGAATTTGACCCTTAATAAGCTCAATCCTTTTCAAATATCATTTTCACTTATTTCTTTTCAAATATCATTTTTAATTATTTCTTTCCAAATATCATTTTTACTTATTTTTGTTTAAGTTTGACTTTTGTGGGTCTTTAAAAATCTCTTTGATTGATTTATACCTTTTAGATCTTTAAAAATCTTTTTTTTTATTAGACTGCAAGAATCAGGTAGCACAACCACTTCCATGGGGGTGAGGGAGACAAGACCTCATAACCAACCTCCTGCAATAGGGAATGTTTAGCCAACCGAACTAGGACCCCAACCCCTTTAAAAATCTTTTGATACTTCACTCATTTCTATCTTATAAATAATATATTTACATAAAATACATATATTATATATTATTTTTATATAATTTAAAAATGCTTTACAAAATTATCTCTTTAAAAATTATCAGCCCATTAAGCGTATGACTGCATATTTAAACAAGATATATGCATATTGCAACTACAACCCTGAGTTTTTACGGCAAAATTGTGACCGGACAGCCATCAAATTTGACCAACGTCTTCATCGCTATTTTGTTTTTATTTCTCTCTGAACTTGTGTCGTTCTTTCCTCCAAACGTCCTCCTACATTCCCGGGAAAACTTTCCCAACAATTTGATAAAGGCAGGCGATAATAATGCATCTACTGAACTTCCCGGCAGCTTCTGAGTCCTTTCTTATACGAAGTGCATTCCTATAAACAATGAATACAAATAAAACGTAGATACCAAGTGGGTGTTTCCGGCCTACTTCACGGAAACTCTAACAGTCAATCAAAAAGCTTTATAACAGGAAATTGTACATTGCATTAACCACCATTCTGCAGAGCACAAGTAGCTCCCAACCCTTTTATCTCTACATTTGGTTGCAAGAATTTGCTGTTCTCACTCAATTCAATCCTTTTCAGATGGCCCTCGAGATGGTGCTTGATACCATCAGAAACTCCGTAGTCTTTCATGTTTCTTTCATATCTATATTTTTAGAAAGTACTGCCCTTTCTGCCATATTTTGCCTTCTGCAATTCTACTGTGCTCGTATTTGTTTCTGTGCAAGCCAGACGATAAAAACAGAGCTTTTTGGCTTTAGCAAAGAAAAAGGTTCAAAGGTCCTGACAGATGGCCACCGCCCACCTTTTGTTTTTGTGAATGATGAGAGAGGCAGCAATTTTGAAAATGACAAAAACCACCATAAACTGCAAACACAAGAGCTTGTTAGAATATTTCATGGCTTGGACAGTAACAAAGATGGCAGCGTAAGTGCAGAGGAGGTACTAGGTCTGCTGGAAATGCTTGGGCTTCACTACTTTTGTGATGACAATATGAAGATCATGATGGGTTTACAGGAGCATATGAGCTGTAATGATTTTTGCAAACTTTGCCAAAGTCTGTGGGAGGAAGCTGAAACTGAAGAAAGCATGCAGGAAGGGTTAAGAGAAGCATTTTTTGTTTTCGATAAAGATGGTGATGGTTTTATTACACCATCTGAGCTTCAAGAAGTCCTGCTAAGCCTGAGACAGAGAGAAGGGCAAGACTTGGAGAATTGTGAAACAATGATAGCAAGATTTGACGAAAACTCTGATGGTAGATTGATTTTACGGAATTTGAATGCATGATGAAAATGATAAACAAATCTAGGTAGATTTTTGTAAATTAGGATTGGAACTCCCAATACACTGTTCAAAGTTTTGGAACTGTATATTGAAAAAATTGAATATATTCTAAATCTCCATATTTGGGATAAAACTCCCAATACTCTGCTCAAAGTTTTAGAATTGTAAATCAAAAAAATTGAATATATTCTAAGTCATTTTGAAATAATCAAATGTATGTATATGATCTCTATAAAGTAAACAGTTGGCTTTCTCTCAAAATCCCAAATTTAATAGGTTTAGTATGTTATTTTATATGTACAGTCTGTAAGCAGCTAACTGCTCATATACCAGTGTTTGAGTCATTTGACACATGAATGATAAATACAGCAATATCATTAAAATACTTGAAGCTACGTACATGAGGTCCTGTCTCTCTTAATTTATCGCCATTTTCACTCTTTTTCTATAAAGAATAGAGAGATTGCTTAGAGTTTTATACCATGTCTCACAAATAGTGAGAGAGCTGAAAGTTTCAGAGGTAAACCAACAGAACTGATCAATTCTTGGGATCGCCCTCATTGATAATAATGCTGGTACAAAATGAACTACATTTTAGCAATATGGAAGCTTGTCCTAGGAAAGCCACTTCTAACAAAAACCGACTTCGGATATTTAATGTGTCTCTCATAAATGGCAGTGATTGCCATTTTTTGGCAGAAAGCCCAACTAAAACTACAGATAGATTACAATGATCATGTGAGGGTTATAAACTAATGTCAGAAAAAAATTCTTAATTGATTGGATGGATAATCTTAATGAAGATTACTAATAATCTTTGTCATATAATTTATTTACAATAACTTAGTATAATTAGCATCATGATAAGGCAATGTTCTCTGTTTTGGCCTCCACGGAATAATTAGCTAAGATCTCGCATGTTTTAATGGAATCACTTGGGTTATTACAGATATTGGTTTCTATGTATTTAAACAGATTATAATATGTCGAGTATTCATACATTTATACTAAAAGTTTCATTTGCCTAAACTGTTATAACCTAAAAGATTCATTCTGTAAAAATTATCTAATAATTAATCCTAACCACACCTAAAATTTAAAACTTATTAAATAAAGTAAATATCATCATCCTCACCTGCCAAGCGCAGCCCCTGCAATAGATCTGATATTTCCAGCATGGAAATTTTAATTTCTAATTTTCAAAGAGAACAATGGAAAACATTGTATTTATAATTGTAATCGAGAGGTTTAATTCATTATGGAATTATAACAATTTTGAAGGGGATGTCTGTTTTAGTCTAGATTTCACCACCAAATTAAACTTCTGTATCAGTTTAAGTCTTTGAATCTCCTCAACTTGGTCCACGACTCTGCTATCCTTAAATTCCTCATTTTCTTGTTTGGACCTTTGGAGGCATCGATATACTTCTGTTGAAATTTTAGTTCTTTGCATCTGGCAATTGGGAACAAGAGCAAGGGAAAAAGTCTGGCCAGAGTTACAGGCATAGAAGTACAAATTTAGTCTTATTATATGGGAAAATGGCAGTTGATTATGAGAATTAGTCGGTGGCTGCTCGCTTAAGTACTAAGATTTACCCACCCTTTAGTCAAACATTGATGAATCGACTAGGAAAGTAATTGCTAGGGCGAAAACCCAAAAACAATAACTCTATGAAAACATAAAACATGGCTAATCAACTAAAAAAATTGAAGCCCTTGAGAGAGCATGCTAATAGGAGTTGTGGAAGAGCATTACACATTCTTCCCCAGAATGGCCTCTGTACTTTTTGGAGATAGTTGCATATACATATTTATCCCACATTCAGAGAGGACGGAGTAAAGGGAAGGGAGGCTTAACAGAAAAGAGGTAACGGACTGTTGGCATACCTTTCTCCCATTTTGCATAAGACCAGAAATCATACAGAGAAAACAAATTTTATTCATAATCTTTTTCATACCAAAATGCTACAGCAGCTAGTTTAAATAGATGCACACAATCTGTCAACAATGACAACAAAAAGAAACTTCAAATCAAACAACAAATTATGCAGCAATCAACACAGCAGATTGATTGGGCTGATTTTAAGAAAAAAAACAGGGAAACTGCTGGAAACCACAAATCACGGAATCAACAGAGGGAGAAATTAGAAAATTTCTTCCAACACTCCCCCTTAATTTCGACCATCAACAACTCCCAAATTTTTTCTTAGATATTCAAAGCTATCCTTTGGTAATGGCTTGGAAAAAATGTCTACCAGCTGATCTTCAGATTTACAAAATTCAAGATAGATTTTGCCATTCTTGACCAATTCTCTGATGAAATGGTACCTCGTATCAATATGCTTGCTCCTTTTGTGAAATACATGATTCTTGAACAATGCAATGGCTGACTTGTTATAACAAAGGATTGGTGTTGGATCATCTTGATTATGCAACAAATTTGACAAAATTCTACGCATCCAAATTGCTTGACATGTTGCAGCAGTTGCAGCTACATATTCTGCTTCGGCTGAAGAAATTGTCACTATAGGTTGCTTCTTTGATGCCCATGAGATCCGATCCAATATGAAATATATGTCCTGATGTACTTTTCTTGACATCTATGCTACCTGCAAAATCACTATCAGTATAACCAATCAAATCAAAATTGTTAGTTTTGGAATATAGAATTCCATATCCTGCTATTCCTGCAACATATCTGAGTATTCTCTTCCCAACTTGCAAGTGAGAATTCTGAGGTGAATCCATGAACCTTGCAATCAAACTTACACCATATATAATATCATGCCTTGTAGCTGTAAGATACATTAAACTACCAACAAGCTTTTTAAATCTGGATGGATCAACATTTGACCCCTTATCCTCTTTGTTCAATTTTGTTCCTATGAGAGCTAGAGTTGGTGCAGGATTACAATTCAACATTTTAAATCTTATTAATACATCCTTGGCATATTTGGACTGACAAATAAAAATTCCCTTATTTGTTTGAACGACTTCAATACCCAAAAAGTATCTCATCAAGACCAAATTTGTCATTTCAAACTCTTTCATCATATCTAACTTAAACATGTCCACAGAAAAATTTCCACTAAAAATCAAATCATCAACATACAGACATACAATCAAAATTTGACCTTCATCATTAGTCTTTATATACAATGTAGGCTCACTATTGCTTCTTCTGAATCCGTTACTTATCAAATATGAATCAATTCTACTATACCAAGCCCTGGGTGCCTGTTTCAATCGATAAAGTGTCTTTTTTAATTTATAAACCTTATTTTCATGACCATGAACTTCATAACCAAGGGGTTGTAAAACATAAACCTCTTCATCAAGAAAACCATTTAAGAAAGTCGATTTTACATCCATCTGAAAAACATTCCAATTGTTATATGCAGCTACTGCTAGAACAGTTCTAATTGTATCTAACCTTGCAACTGGAGTAAAAGTTTCACTATAATCAATCCCATACTATTGTGAAAACCCTTTTGCAACTAATCTTGCTTTATGTTTTACAATTTGGCCTTCAGCATTAAATTTAGTTTTATAGACCCATTTAACTCCTATGCAATCTTTACCTTCAGGTAAATCTACTAACTCCTATGTTTTATTTCTTTCAATAGAGTCTATTTCTTCATCCATTGCCTTAATCCAATTATCATCTTTTACCGCTTCTTCAAAATAAACAGGATCACTAGCAACTAGAGAAAAAATTGAATTTACAATTTCATCTCCTTTATCATATATTTCTTTTAAGATTTTTGTTTTCTTTACTTTGCACCTTTTTCTTAATGAAGCAAGTGTTGGATATGATTCATCACTTAAATTTGAATTTGAATTAGAAGGATTTGGATGGGAGGATGATATACCTTGCACAATATTTCTTGGTGGAGTACTTTGTGGCATTTGACCATCTTTTTCTTTTGGTTCCTCCTCACTATCATGTATAGGTGCTCCACTTGAGACTATTTTGTCAACATTTGAATCCCATGATTCTTCTTCCTTAAATTCAACATCTCTACTAATGATCAATTTCTTTGTAATTGGATTATACAACCGGTAAGCTTTTGATTGCTCATCATAACCAATAAAAATGCATTTTTTACTCTTATCATCTAATTTCCTTCTTAATTCAGATGACACAAGAGAATAAGCAACACACCCAAAAATTCTAAAATGAGAGACAATATGCTTCTTACCATTCCAAGCTTCTTGGGGGATTTTATCCCTCACACTCTTTGTAGGACTCCTATTCAGAATGTACACAACACATGCCATTGCTTCTACCCACAAATCATTAGATAAATTTTTGGCCTTCATCATGCTCCTAGCCATATCCATTATAGTTCCGTTCTTCCTTTCAGCTACCCCATTTTGCTGTGGTGTATATCTTGTTGTAAACTGTTTCTTAATTCCATGATATCTGCAAAAATCCAAAAATTCATTAGAACTGAACTCGCCACCCCTATCAGATCTAAGTACCTTAATGTAGAATCCACTTTGTTTTTTAGTCAAAGCTTTAAACTCCTTGAATTTATCAAATGCCTTAGACTTCTGCTTGAGAAAGTATATCCATGTCTTCTTGCTAAAATCATCAATAAATGTTAGGAAATATAAATTGCCTCCTAAAGATGGAGTCTGCATTGGCCCACATATATCGGTGTGAACTAATTCTAATGGTGTCTTTGCTCTGTATGAACTCTTTACTAGAAAACTCTCTCTATGCTGTTTTGCTAAGATACAACTTTCACAAGTACTAGCTGAATGATCTATAACTGGTAAACCTCTCACCATATTTTTCTTTTGCAATAAACTTAAACCTGCAAAATGAAGGTGGCCATACCTTAAGTGCCAAAGCCATGTCTGATCTAATCACACTGTTTTGAAATTAATTTCCTCCTTTCCTTGAATACAATTAATTTGAAGGGGGAACATTCTGTTTTGTGTCATTTTGACCCTTGCAATTAATCTATCATTAGGATTTCTATCTAGAATTGTACATTCATCATTTTTAAAGTGAACTCTGTACCCTTTTTGCATTAATTGACCAACACTCAACAAATTATGTTTTAAACCAGGTACAAAGAAAATATCATCAATGTGTCTCTTTTCACCACTCTTAGTCATGATATTAATGATTCATTTCCTAGTTACAGATACTCTACTATCATTTCCCAATTTTACTTCTGATTTTATAGAATCATCCAAACTAGCAAATAATTCTTTGGTTCCTACCATATGGTTGCTACAACCACTATCTAAAAACCATACATCATTAGAGCTTTCTTGAGCCACATTACAAGTTATGAGTAAACTTCTAGAATTATTAGCAGATACATCTGTGTAATTTTCCTTTTGCTTATCCACTTCAACTTGTTTGATTCTACATTCATTTTCAAAAAAGTCACATATTTGATGTTGCTCTCAAATGGCAGATTGCATCATCTTCAATGCAAAAAGTAAAGTGTAGAAAATGTTTATTAGGTTGTTGGAAAGTAATTTCTCCTGTAATACTTCTGCAGCCATAATTTATTTTAGAATCAGTGAAACCTTCTATTGTTTTGTTTATTTATTTCCTTCATGGTTTATTTGCAAGATTGGAAGTTTCCTTTATCGTTTATAATGTATCTATTTAAAGTGCAATCATGTAGCCATTTGGCATTGATCAAATAAATGAATATAATATGTTTTTGCTATAGCATTCTCTATTTTCTTGTATATTTCTATCTTTCCTCTTTCTATCAAAGTGGTATCAGAGCCAGGTTGGTTCAATGGTGAAGGTTAGAAATATAATTTGGTAATCAATGTTAGAGTGAAGCTACAGCTAGAAGAAAACATGGTGAAGAAGTTGTTGATTTGTTAGCTGCTAATTTTGTAGTCACACAAGAGCCTCCATGCAATGGATTGTAGATTCAAGCGAAGTCAAAGAAGATTATTGTAGATAGGAGTTTTGTTGCTGATGCAAATTTAAAAGGTTGCAGATCTAGAAATAAAAAAAGTCAGCATATTTGATGTTGTTCTTAGATTGCAGTAGGTTGTTGGAAAAGGTAATTAATTTTGTTTTGAAAAGCTTGATTATGTGTTTTAAAAAAAAAAAATCTAATGATCTTTGAGATAATTTGTATTGGAAGAAATTCCTTGCAAAAAATAAAGAGATAGGATCAGTTTTATTGCTAAAAGTAAATCACAACTCTTTTTTAGAGAGAATTATTGTATTTGTGTAACTGTCAAAAGAAGCTGTAGAAAAAAGAAATCAATTCAGGTGAGTTAAAAATCATTTGTTCCAATGGGAAAAGTCGGTAAAAGAGTGTTAAAAGAAAATGAAAATCTAGTTTGTGAGAAGGATTTTTTAAAGAAAGAAAATAGTGAACTTTTGAAATATTTGTGGAAAGTTGAGGAGAAGAATGAAGAGTTAGAAGAAAAATTAAAGTTGTTTGATGAAATCAAGAAAAAGAAAGAATATTTTGAAGAAAAGCTAAAATTGTTAGAAGAAGAAAATTGTTTATTGATAGAAGAATTATCAAAGTTGAAAGAAGAAAATAAATGTTTAAGGACAAAGCCATTGGTAAGTGATGTGTCTTGTGGTACCGAAGATCTGTATTATTCTATTTATAGATCAAGTAGTTTATGTGATATGACTAATATTGATTTTGATGAGGAATGCATAGAAGAAAAATGTAAAGATCTATATTATTCTGTTGATAAATCAAGTAGTTTATGTGATATGACTAATATTGATTTTGATGAGGACTGCATAGAAGAAAAATGTAAAAATGATGATGAAGTGTTTGAATCTGGAAATCATGTTAATCATAATGAGGAAAATGTTGGTTTTAAAATTATGAAAAGAATGGGTTATAAAGGACAAGGATTAGGGAAGAATGCACAAGGACGAAAAGAGTCAATTGAGGTTGTTATGAGACCAAAATATGAAGGTCTTAGATATATTACAGGTAAAGGAAATAATACAGGATTAATGAAATTTGTTAAAGGAATGGAATGTGTGCACTGTTTACATTGTAACAGGAAAGGTCATGCAAAAGATACATGTTGGGATCTACATCCTTTCAAATTTTGTGGTTTGAAAAATCATTCAGAAAAAATGTGTTAGCAAATTAAGTGTAAAAGTGAATCTTTGACAGAATGTATGAAAATAAATTGTGGATGGAATTATGGGTCAGATTGGAAAAAGTTTACAGGTATGTTAAAAAAATTGTTCAAATACAAATGTTCATATGGAAAAGAAGAAAGAAATCAAGAGAGGTTTTAAGGTCTTGAAAGACGTCATGCAAAGTTGAAAGTTACAGATAGTGAGAGGATTTCAAGATTGAAGTTTTGAAGATTTGAAGATCAATGTTTGAGGAACTGCCGCAACATTTGGAAAGAATTGGTGAGAGTTGATAGTAAAAAAAATGAGTGAGTCTAAAGACTTGTTGGAGAAGCTGAAAGAAATTTATGGTCAAAATTAAGGGGCAGTGTTGGCATGTAATTTCTCCCATATATTATGCAATTAACTAGGCATATAGTAGTAGAAAGTTTTTGCATGAAACATGCATGTAGGAAGTATTTAGGAAGTTTCTGTTTGTAGGAGGTATGATGTAATGTTTTGATGGAGCAATGAAATCTTTTTGGTGCAGCAGCACGATGGACAATCTTTGTGTGTCTATATGATTGATTAAATATTTTATGTGTTTATATGTTTGAATGTGTTATGTGTTTTGATCTTCCTTCATTCAATTATATCATGCCACACTATAAAAAAATATAACTATAAACTAAATGGTTATTTTTAGTATTTTCCATGATAGCAACTAAGATAAAAAATGGTTGGACTATGTATAATTTTTTGTTTAAATTTAGGGATATATTTTGTTCCATCTGATTAGATTTCACAAAAACTTGTGGAAAATGAGAAAATTGGTGAGAAAAGGTACCTGTAGTGCGTCCTTATAGCATCACACATGCTCTCCATCTAGAAATCTCCTACATCACATAGATAAAACCAAAATTATTTTCTAATAGTGACTATGTTAATGAACCTGGAGTAGGGCCCAAAAACTCTAGGTTTAAATATAGTTTCCTAAATACTTTCTTTTAAATTTACAAACCATAGATTTATATAGTATTGTGCACCATATACATACAAACATCAGTGATCATTTGAAGTGGAAAAAACAAAATGCATGCAAATATAAGAGTACAAAATGGAGAAAGCTTTATTGGGTCTTTGGGGATATAGTTATGAAAAAAACTGATATGAACCCTAGGATTTAAGTAGGCATCTGCCCAAAATAAGTTTGGGGTTAACAAATCAGATGGATCCTCTGTAAACTTGAAGAAAATCATCAGTTCGATGATGAAACAACCATAAGGGATAAAAAGAAGAATAAAAGAAAACCCAGAGGGATTTAAAGAGATATATTTCTCTAAGGTTGAAAATACAAAGTAATGAAAAGGTTCCCAAAAAAGACATACAGTTCTGTCATCGATGGTGTGCTTGCCCTGGAGAACCCTTTCAAGAATAGAGAGGTTGTGGAACAAATCACCTTTGCTCAAGTCCAAACACCTCACCAAGATATTGTGGCCCAATGCAAGGAATGCAACAGGAAAATTGAAACCATGTAATAGAGGAAAGAAGACAAGGCTCGCACCCTGGAAGTATTGAGTCGAGGACTCAAAAAAATTAAACGGCTTGCAGTTAAGTCTCCTCATGCCCTCTCACCAGTAGGTATTCCACACACTCCACAGGCAAATCACCTCAAACAAATAATTCAATGCCCCTCCAAACATTGATTCATAGGAAAAGCACCACCTCCAATTAAGCTTCTAATCTAGCACAGGCAAAGGAGGACGTTGGCAAAGGAATGGAGAAATTCATAGCCAGAAAAAATGCCTCTCCAAAAGAAATGCAGCCTTCAATAGAGAATCATGCCTCCAATCTCCAAATGGGATTCTAAAAAAATGCCTTGACACTCAGCTTGGCTAAGAAAAATTGTGCCTCCAAATAGGTTGAATCGGCCCACCACCTTTCTCATGTGGCAAAAAAATAAAAAAATGTTGCCTTAAGATCATAACCTTCAAAAGGTAATTTGGGCCTTCAAAAATTAACCACCTAGGCCTCTGTGAAAAAGAAATCAAGCCTCTTCAAAGAAATTGGGGCCTCTAAACAACAAATAGAGCCCAAGTAACTCCATGCAAGAGATGAAAAGGAGATTTATAGCCTCCAAATAGCAATAAGAAAAACGCCCACTAAAATTCGTAGCCACCAATCTCAAAATGATTCCCTCTGATCAACAAATTTAATATGGTCTCCTTTCAAATTGAAAATTGCAGCCAATTGAAAATAACACCCCTAGCAATGAAAAAGGCTTCACAAACAGAATGAATTGATTTCAAATTTCAACAGCAATAGGAAAAATTGGGAAAATCAGAAATGAGGCAACTTTAAAATTAAAAAATAAATCAAATGCCAAATGATCTCTAGCAAAAAATGATCTCAAAATAGGAAAGAGTGTAGAATGGGTGGCTCTAATACCATGTTAGAGCAAATAACCCAAGAAAATCATCTATAAATAAACCTCCATAGAATACGAGAGAAGAAAACTAGGCTATTTCACTAGAGAAAATACATTCAGATGAGAGATATTACACAATTCACAAAGTTCCTTATAAAGGCATGAAAACATGTGGTAGTGTAAAATTACCTGAAATGGGAAAAAACCACCCGAGTAAATAAATGCAAAACTAATGCCTAAGTAAACTTAAGCATAAATGCAATTTACTCTATCAGAAAGATTTGGGTGTAGCAAAAAAAATCCTTGGCATGAGGATCACATGGGATAGGACAAACATAAAATTATTTTTGTCTCAAAGTGAGTATGTAGAGAAGGTGTTGAAAAGGTTAACATGTAGAATGCAAAAGCAGTTACACATTTGCCTAGTCATTTTAAATTGACTAAGGAGATGTGTCCAAAGACACAAGAGGAGGAAGAAAAAATATCTAAAATACCATATACATCAGTAGTTGGTAGCTTGATGTATGCAATGGTATGCACAAGGCCAAATATTGCACATGCAGTGGGGGTTGTGAGCAAGTATATGAGAAATCCAAGAATGGAACATTGGAATGTCATATAATGGATTCTCTGATATTTATATGGTACTACTTCAAAGAAACTATGTTTTGGAGGAACAAATTCTACTCTAAAAGGATACGTTGACTTTGATCTGCTGGGTCATATTGATAGCAGGAGGAGTACCATAGGGTATGTTTTTACTGTAGAAGGTACTGTAGTCAGTTGGATTTCCAGGATGCAAAAGGTTGTTATGCTTTCAACCACTGAAGTTGAGTATGTTGTTGCTATGGAAGCTAGCAAGGAGATAATTTGGTTACAACATTTTCTAGAGGAATTGGGACAATAACAAGAAGATATCCTTTGTACACTGATAGCCATAGCACCATACATCTTGCTAAGAACCTAGCTCTGAATTCAAAAACTAAGCAAATATAGCTCAGATACCACTTCATCTAGTCAGTTTTGGAGAATGGATAGTTGAAGCTGGAGAAAATTCACACAAGTGAGAATCCTACAAATATTTCACAAAGGTTATTACACGAGAGAAACAAGTTTCCTCATCAATTTTTGTTGGCCTTCATGACTGATAATGGTGGACATAAGAAACCAACCAGACCTGTAATCTAGTGGGAGTTGCAAGTGCAGCAATGTCATCCAGGATCAGTATCCAAGTGGGAGATTGTTGATATGTGGTGACTGATCATGCATATACTATACACTTGTAACATATCCTCACTGAGGTTTTCCTACTAACACATCAAGCGGAAATATGACTTTGTAAAACCCTAATTTTAGAAACTTCTAAAAATCTTGTTATAAGCAACTAGGATGTATTTTGTGGTATGGAATTCATGAGATTGTAATCTATTTTGCACTAGATAATAAAATCATTAGGTGGCTGAGTTTCTATGGATGTAGCAAGCCATATTGGGTGAACCAAGTTAAATTTCTATGTTGATCTCTTTTTTGTTATTCTTCATTGTTATTTCTTGGTTATTTAATCTGCATATAATTGTTAATGTATATTGCTTCAATATGCCTAAATCCTAACACCACGCCCCTTATTTTTCTTTGTTTGAAAAGAACATTAAAGTAACACAATATAGTATATGGGTTATAACCCTCTATTGAGATTTTTCTAACAACTAGACTTATCAACATCTTTCATACTTCTCCAAAGAAGTCCATAACCAATTCATGATAGAATAACTAACTTAATTTTCATACGAGACAAAAAATTCATAGAATCTTTACAAAATCCTAAAATGTAGAAAAAGAGAAGAATTCAACATGCCTATTTGTGCAAAGCTCCAATCGATAGTATTGGATTCCTAGTTCAGTTTTCTTCTAAAATCAGCTTGCAACTTAGCAACTATCACTTCTTCCCTCCAAAATTTCCTTCACTAATCTCTCACAAAACCTCTCACAAATCCTCTCATAAACATAGAATAAACTAGCAACTCATAAATAAGCAATAGATATGCAAGTACACACCCAAATGACGTAGATAGCTCCTCTATTTATACAAAAAAATGAGTAACTAAAGGCTAGAAACAGGGTATCAAAAATGATACTTCTCAACTCAAATGGTTCGACTCAGCGAGGTTAAGAAAAGGTTGCAGCTATAAACGTTGCATAATGAACACATACATAGCCATGGTAAATGAGTCACACTTCTCAAATGAAAAAGTAAGATAATCAGAAATGCAAGGTATTTGCCTCCTACAGGTTGACTTACATAGAAAGATGCACTCTTGACCATTTCCACATATTTCAAATCTTCACATTCTGGAAATTCATATTAAGAAATAGACTTCTAATTGATTCATCTCATTCTCAGTTGGCGCCACATTATGCCATTCACGCCATTTATCATGGGACAATGTCTATTGTTTGACTTGGTCAACTTACTTCATGTACATGAGCATTTACTATGGTTTTTCTTTTGAAAAATTCTTGGTAGCTTGACATACACATTGGGTGGAAAATGACACTATGCATTGGCTATTTGCTTGGTTTTTCTTTGTTTAGAATTTTTATCACTTCAATGTGCACCGTTTTGTTGAACCATGTTCAACCACTCAGTGAAACATTGGAAGATCTCTCAAAGTGTGGGCTTTGAACAACAGAGATCAACCTCCAGAGAAGGTTGGCTTCCTTTTAGTACTCACCTAAAACTAATGTACTAAACTTGCAGAGGAAAAGGGGAGAATGAGATAACATAAACTGAAAAATACTCCTATGGTGATGCACCTAAACATTAACCTGACCTATAAATAGCTTACATACACAATCCAATCAAATGACAAAGCTGAGCTCACACAACTCAATTTCATATGCTTCTTGCATAAGTGTTTCATAAGAAGACTTTTGATGCCAAACTCTTAGAGGGAAAGATAATTTTCACAACTAGAAGCATTTGCATTTTTAATACAACTTATGACCTGCAATATACATATCTCTTTGCAAAAGGTGATAACATTGAGACAGAAACTACAAGGAACTAGAAAAACTTCACAAGTAATCTCATCAATCAAATACTTGCATGCAGTAGAATAGAAAAACTAAGAAGGAAAAATACTTTACTTCATTGATTTTCAAGGCATCTATTGTCATACATGTCAAAAAGAGTTACCAAACACTATATTTTCTCCAAAGGACTCACAAAAGTCACAGAGCAGAAAATAACAAGTAAGAACTGACTATAAATGAGTCACACAAGTGACTATATCCTTCAACCAAGTAGTTGCACCAAAGAAGGAACCCGAAGCTCCGTTGGGTCGGATTCCTCCAAAAAGCTAAAAAAATAGCAACAAATACCCCACCAAAAGAGCTCCAAAACATTGAAAAGGTCAATTTTGACCACAACCAACCATAAAACACCCCAAAAATGCTCCAAGTTGCTCCAAAAGGCTTCTAAATGATCAAAACAGTCTCCTATATTCTCTCCCAATGTTTTTGCAACTCCCCTATCATTGGCACTCCTCAAAACTTTTAGTCTTATACCCCTTTTGACTCATTCATGAAAACGAATGCCTCCATTTTGCATTGATTGTTACATTTTTGCATAAAGATAACATTATCTAAGTGATTAATAAATACATCACTTAAATAAATGTTTTACATTTAACTTAGGTATGAAAATACAAAAACTTGGGTTGACCATGCTTTGTATTTTAATTGTCGCAACCATGTACTTTTGTAGAAGACCATAAAGAAATTGAGGACTCTATTCATGCTTTTCTGTTGATTTTTATGAAATTAAAACACATGGGTATCTCTTTTTGCTTTTCAATTGATAGATCTAGCGAGAATATAATATGAATGAGACTTCATGGGAGAGTAGACAGCCGAAGCAAGAAACACCTTAGTCGACCATGTTCCTTAATTGTAACAAAAGATAATGAATATTACTATCTTTTGTGGTATTTCATGAATGTACCCCCCTCTACTGTGCTATTCATGAGATGCCTATCATTTTGTGACTATCATATGTACCTTTTACACTTGTTAAGACCCTCCATTATCATGATTGCAAGATCCATAATAGGTATTTTAAAATTTTCACTTTGTTACTCTTATTGTCCATTAAAACTCACCTGTCCTTTGGCTATGTCACTGTCATTGTCCTTCAAATCGCCCTTTAGAACAATAGCAATTGTTGCTTTATTTTAGGATTTGTAATCAACCCCTACCAGACTAATGGTACAATAGATGTACATAAAACTTCTTTCTCTTCAATCACTGCTTTAACAAAGTTCCCTAATATCCTTCATGTCATCATAGGACTTTGCAACATTTCTAATCTTTGATTGCCTTGAAGATTATCACAACTCTTTCAATGTACTAATAACCTGATTCTCTATCAATGTGCTGATGAGCCCAAAATGTGCTCATAGTTTGGATATTATGATGAACTTTTAAATACCTTTACTTTTGTTATTCGTGGTTGTTTAAACTCTTTTGAAACCTTTTATTGAGATATCCTATAGCAAAATATTTTCATATTCCTGTAGCCTATTGTGTTGACTTGACTACATTTATTACCCCATTGACTCCCTAAATGGCTTGTATATCACATATAGTTTTTGAATGATGAAATAAATTTAAATATGTGATTAATGAATGGATATTGTGTATGTGCCATGCACCTTTTCTTTCACATCTATTACCTTGTGTTTCGCAGGATGTTGAAGAAAGTATGATCGAGTCAAGCACAGCCGATCTTGGCCTTGCAGTAAAGTCCATTCCTGCATGACTTCGAGGAAGCTCTGGCGAAGACTCTTTGACCGAAACCATTGGGAAGGATTTTTAATGACAGTGAATCTGGAAAGAGTGGAGTGCTAGATTCTCTCTGGATCGGGTTAAACGGATAAATTCATTTATGAAGTTTGTTCCCTGGTTCTGGGATACACTTTACCTCCACGTCTTTCTTTGTTAGGGTTAGTTAGTTGTTCTCCTGATTTTTAAATAAGGTATTCCTCCTGCGCGAGTGAAAAGAGGAGATGATAGTTAGAAGTAAGATAGAAGCATAGTGATAGAGAGATATCAGATATCATGTAAGAGTCAGTATGATAATAATGAAAAGCAGAATCTGTATGGCAAGAAATAGAGTTTGTTGTTAGTTTCCATATCAACAAAGAAATGTATACCATTCTGTTTTCCTGAATAAAGTTTGATGAAGTTCTGAGTTCAGTACTTGCGTAATCAGTAGATGCTTGCTAAGGGGACCCACTTAGTAAGTATCTGTAGTTAGTTAGTTAGCTGTTCTTTTCTTTTGATCATCAGTTAGCTTTCATCTTTAAAGTTTTCATACAAACTCAGTCTTGTATTGCTCCTGCAGTATCGGGAATCCATCCCTATGCCTGTTCCTGCAGTACAAGGCCAATTCATGGTTTGTGTTTCATTCGTAGCCGTTATGGTTTCTGTTTTAGTCAAATCATGTTTGAGTTAATAGAAATTTGCATTACCTTCCTATAGCATAGATAGAATTCCTTCCAAGTATTTATTTCTGTTAAGTTGTGACCGAAACTAGTTCTTAGTGTATATATTGTGCTACGCCATTTAAAGTATACATTCCTTGGTTTGACAAGTAAATGAACGTCCATAAAGAGATATTAGTCACCTGCTGGAATGTCCAATTCCCAAGAAAGGTTTTACTGTGATTTTCATATATTTTTGTGGGCACGACCATTTTTGGCGCTGTTGCCGGGGAGGGTGTCAATCTAAGAACTTGCTATAGTCATTGTTAGCAGTAGTTTAGTCAGTTGTTTAAGTATTTTCAAGTTCTGTTTAAATACCACCTATTTTATTGCATACATAGAAGAAGAAGAGACGCACTGGGAAGGTTCCTCCCAGAAAACCTGTTTGTTGAACTACCATTTAACCCAGCTGAAGAAGAACCTAAGAAAAATCCATTCACTCTGTTATTCGAGCAAGCCAATATGGCAAATAATCCACCTCCTGCTTTTGAGTTTCCCATTGTTCCCCAGCGAGATACTGGAAATCTTAAAAATATTCCTTCTTCACTACTTTCTAAGTTCTATGGCCTAGTTATGGAGGACCCTGAAACTTTCCTATTCGAGTTTGATATCCTCTGTTGCAATTATGACTATACCTCAGATGCTCAGAAACTGAAATTGTTTCCTTCCACCTTGAAGGAGGGAGCTCTTAGATGGTTCATGAGTTTGGGAGGAGGTGTTGTTGATAGTTGGGTAGCCATGCAAACCAAATTCCTTGAGAAATATAAGGAATATTGTAAAAGTGGCAGTAAGGGAGACAATATATTCAGAATTCAGCAAAAGGAGGATGAAAGTTTGGAGGATTATATTTCAAGATTTCTGTTTTCTCTAAAAAAGAACTCAAACCATACTCTCAATGAAGACTCTCAGAAATTACTTTTTCTAAGAGGGATCAGTGATGCCTATATAGACGCTCTGGACCTGATGGGAGGAGGTGATATAACCCAACTGCCTTGGGATGATATAAAGAAAATATGTCTTAACTACTCTTGAGCAATAGTTAAGAAAGGTCGAGGTCATCATGCTACAGTGGGGAAGTCTTCTTCCGGTGGAGTTTCCCAGATGGAAATAACAAATTTGCTGTATGATTTCAAGCAGGATATCATTAATAATATGGCTACACAACTGGACACTATGCAATCTCGAAAGAAACATAAGGCAGCTGAGGCAGTTTTGGCCAAGTTCTATCCATACTGTAGATAGAAGAAACGTGACTGTAGATGCAAGATGGTGGCTAATCTGGAAGCTAAATAATTACCTACTGACTTTAAACTAGTAGAAGGTGATGATGATCAAGTGTTCTTTGTTGCACAAAGGAGACTATGGGCTCAAAGACAAGGTATGTCTCAAGATCCTTTGACTTTTGGTAATCCTTATTCTAGCTATAATAACCAATGGCAACCTACATATAGACCACCACCACCTTGGAATACATCTCAACCAAGTTGGCCTAATTATCAGACCCCACAATGGCAATCTCCTCAAGGAGGTTGGCAGCAGCCACAAGGACAATGGACCCCACCTCCAGGTAATTGGCAGCAGAATCCTCAATGGAGAGGTCCTCAACAATGGAAAAACCAGTCCCCTGGGTTCCTGCAGCTTCCACAGCCACAACAACAAGCCCTCATGCCACCTCCTGCAGTAACTACCACAAATATTGGCCCTCCAAAACAAACGCCTATGCCTGCCTAGCCATTGCCAAATCCCAATAATAAACAACCGTAGCAACCACAGTAGCCTATGTATCTTGTTGAAGCCAACCAATATCAAGCTTATGCCTTAAACATTACTGATATCTATTTTAGGTCTGGAACTACTCTACCTGCTCCACAACTGCCTCTCATTACTAAAATACCAGATTCTCCCCTTGAAGAATCTACTGCACCTGTTGTTCCTACTGAGCATATGCCTATAAATGATACAGTTTCTAAAGAGCATGTTTTACAAAGTCAAGACAAACCACCTTTTCCTCAGAGGTTGCAAAGTACTGCATTTAAATCTATGGAAGAACCCACTTTTGACATTTTGGATCAGCTCAAGAATGTACAAATTCAAATCCCTTTATTTCAGGCTATTAAAGATGTTCCCATTTTTGGAAAAGCTATCAAAGAGGCCTGTTTGAAGAAGCCTGGATGGAAGAAAAATGATCCCCAAAAAATTTATGTCTTAGAAAAATTAGCTGATATAATGTTGGGAAATGTAGTCATTCCAAAGTATATAGACCCTGGAAGTCCTATAGTGCAAATACATATAAATGGCCAAATTGTAAAAAATGTTTTGATTGACTTAGGTGCCGCCATTAATGTCATGACAAAGCATACTATGGACTCCTTGAATATTTTAAACATTAGGTTTACACCTACAGTTCTGCAGCTTGCAGATAGCTCCACAGTTAAACCTGATGGAATGGTGGAAGATGTAATTATCACTCTTGAATCTTGGGAGTATCCAGCTAATTTCACAATATTATCAGTTGAGGCAACTTTAGGAGGGTATCCAGTTATCCTTGGTAGACCATGGTTAGCCACTGCTGATGCTTTTATAGGATGCCATTCTGGAGATATGACCATTTCTGATGGACAGTCCACAAAAAAATTGGCTTTGTATCCGCCTGCTAGACCTCAACCAGATTTGTCCCAACCTGTTTGGCCAAATGTGGGGAAGAAACTAAAGAAGCCAATTCATTGGTTTAATTAATGATGCTTCAAAATGATCCATTCTCACAACTTTAGAATGAGGATGTCTTGCTTTTTCAAATCTTGGAATTTAACTCTAATACAGATAGTTCATCTGATCCAAATAGTAGCCATCTACAATGTTTCCTACAACAACTAAATTATGAGAGTTCGCTGCCTAAACTTCCTGCAATTTTTCACAATTTGCTTCCACAAGAGGTACAAACATCGCCTGTAGATTCTATGAGTAATCTCACTAAGCAGATAGAATTGTCTCTAGGTCACTGTTTGAATATCAATAGCAAGTTGTCACAATCCCAATAGGCTATCTTATTAAAAATGCTACAAGATCAGCATAAAGCTTTTGCATGGGAGTATGGGGACATGCAAGGAGTAGATCATCAAATTTGTACTCATAGGATCTATATCAAAGAAGATTGTTTACTAGTTAGGCAGCCTCAAAGAAGAGTAAATCCAATACTTCGAGAAATAGTTAAAAATGAGCTTCAAAAGTTGTTTGGTGCTGGTTTTATTTACCCA
The DNA here is from genome assembly GCA_007258455.2 of Sequoia sempervirens. Lineage (NCBI taxonomy): Eukaryota > Viridiplantae > Streptophyta > Pinopsida > Cupressales > Cupressaceae > Sequoia > Sequoia sempervirens. Next base: position 566,246,484 of record VDFB02193867.1, on the reverse strand, counting down.
ATCTCTGACAGTCAGTGGGTTTCTCCATTAGTTATTGTCCCTAAAAAAGGTTGAAAATGGAGAGTGTGTGTAGATTACAGAGAGTTGAACATTGCCACTAAAAAAAATCACTTTCCACTACCCTTTGTAGATCAAGTACTAGACTCACTGTCTGGCAAAAGATATTTTTCCTTTTTGGATGGTTATAGTGGGTACAATCAGATAAAAATTGCCCCTGAAGATCAAGATAAGACTACTTTTACCTATCCATGGGGAACATTTGCTTACTCAGTCTTGCCTTTTGGTCTATGCAATGCACCAACAACATTTCAGAGAGCAGTAATTAGTATCTTTGCTGATATATCTCATGACTATATGGAGATTTATATGGATGATTTCACTACCTATGGAGTCACATTTGAAGAAGCACTGGTGAATTTAGAAAAAGTATTAAAAAGGTGCAAAAAGCAAAATTTGTCTCTAAACAGTGAAAAATGTTTTCTAATGATAGAAGAAGGTATTGTTCTAGGCTATCATATTTCCAGAATGGAATTCAGGTTGACCTTGCTAAAATTGAGGTTATTCTGAATTTACAAACTCCTACAAAATAAAAGGATGTCAGAAGCTTCCTTGGCCATGCAAGGTATTATAGAAGGTTTATAAAAGATTTCAGTAAAATTGCCAGTCCACTTTATGCCTTATTAACTAAGGATTCTCAATTTGAATGGACAGAGGCCTATGAAAAATCCTTCTTGCAACTAAAAGACTTGCTTACTAAAGCCCCTGTTCTTCAAGGTCCAAAATGGAATTTTCCTTTTCACATACATGTTGATGCCTCTGATTTTGGTATAGGGGTGCCTTTTCACATACATACTGATGCCTCTGATTTTGGTATAGGGGTAGTCTTAAGTCAAAAAAAAAAATCAATTGAGCATGCTATTTATTTCATCAGCAAGAACCTTCAAGGTCCTGAGCTAAACTATACTGTTACAGAAAAGGAATTGCTCGCAGTAGTGTATGCTTTGAATAAATTTAGGCATTATGTCACAGGTTATCAGATATTCGTCCACACTAACCATGCATCAATCAGGTATCTGATGAACAAACCGGCCATCTCTGGTAGATTGGCAAGATGGCTCCTGTTGTTACAAGAATTTGACATTATAATCATTGATAAACCAGGAAGAGCTAATGTCGTGGCTAACTTTTTATCAAGACTTCAAATAGTTGCACCTGTTGAACACGAGGTCATTGATGATAGGTTCCCAGATGAACACTTGTTTTCTATTGTTGCACATACTCCATGGTATGCAGACATTGCCAATTATCTAGCAGCAAGCAGAATACCAGCTCACTTTTCTCCAAAAGAAAAGAAATTATTAATAGAGAAGAGTTTTAACTTTTCATGGATTGCAAATTGTCTATTCTATATTAGACCTGATCAAGTGATGCGAAGATGTGTAAGAGAAGATGAGACTTATGATATCTTGCATGCTTGCCATGATGAACCATGTGGGGGACATTTTGCAGCAAAGAGAACATCAATGAAGGTTCTTACAACAAGGTACTACTAGCCAATGTTACATAAGGATGATGTAGCCTATATAAGGAAATGTGACAGATGCCAACGTATGGGAAGACCAACCAAGTAAGATGAAATGCCACTATATCCACAGGTAATAGTCACCCCTTTTGATAAGTGGGGAATGGATTTTGTGGGACCAATTGATCCACCATCAAATGGCAAGTCATACATTCTAGTTTGCACGGATTATGTAATAAAGTGGGTTGAGGTAAAAGCTATGACTCATGCTCAAGCTAACAAGGTTGCTGAATTTATGTATGAACAAATTTTCACTAGATTTGGAGTTTCCAGAGAGCTTGTAACTGATTAGAGAGCTTAGTTCACGTCTAATTTGATCACTGCACTAATGAATGACTATAAAATCAAACATAGGAAGTCCAACCCCTATCACCCTCAAGCCAATGGTTAGGCGGAGGTTACAAACAGGGAAATTGAGGTGATCCTAACAAAGACAGTGTAGCTCCATAGAAAAGATTGGAGTAGTAGACTTCCTGAAGTAGTCTAGGCCTACAAAACTACATGGAAGACAACAACTGGGTTTACACCTTTTGAGCTGCTTTATGGGAAAACAACCATGTTGCCCATAGAATTTGAGCACAAAACTTTGAGGACAGCTCTTGAACTTAATATAGAAATATCTGAAGCACAGAAGGAATGTCTCTTGCAGCTAAATGCTTTGGACGAAATGAGAAAAACTGTCCTACAGCATACAAAAGCAGTCCAACAGCAAAGGAAGAAATGGCATGATCAACACATCAAAACCAAGCAATTTTCTGCTGGTGATTGGGCCCTGTTATATGATTCTAGATATCAAGAAAACTAAGGTAAGCTCACAACACACTGGCTTGGTCCCTATGAAGTTGAGAATGTGTTCGACAATGGAGCTATACAGCTAGCAACAATTGATCCAGTCTATTTCAAATTGCTAGTTAATGGCCACCGACTCCGGTTGTACCATAAACTAGTCTCAAAAGATGAATTCATGCAGCAATTCATTCAGGATCCTCCTGCTACTCTTCCTGTAGTCGAAGGCTTTAGCCTTTCTCCTGCAACTTCACCGTAATTTTGAAAAGCATGCTCATAATAAAGGTTTTCTTTTTAAGGAAACCCTTTTTTCTCCATTCTCACTTGTCGCCACATCTCACTTCTTTATCTTCCATCCATCCATCCCATCCATCCATTCATCTTGTCCGCCCATGTCACCCATCCACCTCATCCATCTGCATCACCCCTAATTATGATATTATTCCCAACTGTTAAATCATGAAGACGTCGTCATCTTTCTTCACATGTACACGTAATTATCAAAGGTACGCCATATATTTTGTTATCGCATATTTGATTTATTTTATTCTATTCATTTACTACTATGACTGTACCAGTCATTATTACCCGATCTCCTCCTATTCTTTAGTACATGTAAGGACACATGTCATGCTCTAAGTAGGGGGTCGGGTAATGCCACTGCCACAACTGCACAGATAACCTTTCTTTATTATTTTTCTAGTACTTTCCAAATATGATCGCATGTCCTTTTCATTGCATGTTTTCTTGTAATTACAATCAAAATTTCTTGTTTAACAAGTTCATTTTTTGAAAAGAGAGAAATGTGACGTCATGACAGAAGAAAAAAACTAAAACAGAAAGGGAAACAGAGAGAATTTTTTTTGAATTTTCATTAGGGAGTTGAGTTTAGCTAGGGGAAAAACTATGAACATGGGTGGTTAGCTGGTGCAAAATGAGCCTATAGCTCATGAATTATTATTGCAAAATCCTCAAATAGTCTAGGCATTTAGCCTCTGTGGATAGTTAAACTACTTCTTGAGTTTAAATGCTTTTGATGAGGAGGTTGCTGGAGAATTTTTGAGAACCCTTTCTGAATGGGAGGCTACTGTATGGGGTCTAACGGTTGTTGTAACTGAAGATAGAATTGCTGAAGTAACCAGGCTTCCAGCCATTGGAGAAAATTTTTCTTTAGATGCTGCCTCTGCAAGGGCTGAATTTTCAATACCTACTGATGGACCTTTGGAAGTCTCCAAGCAAGGATGCAAGCGTGTATCATTGCCTCCTCCTTATTCATAATACGTTGCTTACATAATCAGGTATTTAACCTGTGAAGGCCTTTTCTCCTACCTACATTCTTATCATTTCAAATTATTAAGTCATATGAGGCATGGGTTAGTTGTAAATGTTTTGAATTTCTTGTTAAAATTTTTGGAACAAAGTTCCCATGGAACCCAACAAGGGAAAGATAATTCTATTGCTCACTATGGCCTTATCAAATTATTAATTGAACGCTCTTTGAGAGATGTCTCAGCTCTTTCCTAGAAACAATTCGTTGCCCAAAAGAACTTGCAAATTCCACAACCCCCTAGGGTACTTACCCCACGGTCTCAGAAAAAGAAAGAAGGAATTGCATCTACCAGTAGAAGAATAGGGAAAGGGTCATCTACTCCTATAACACCTGGTCCTACAGCTCCCCCACTGGAATCCTCTACTCGGGTACAAACTAGGTCTACCACTAGGAGAGACAGGGAGAAACAAAGGCAGGAGAGTCATTTGTGTCAGAACAAACCCTAGAGTTTGACCCTCATTCTAAAAAAAGGCAATGCTCTTCTCCTATATCACCTTCCCCTACAGTCGTCTCTCCTACAACAACAACTATTGCTATTATCAGTTCACCATCATCCTCTGGTAGGGCAGAACCCTCTAGGTAGACCAGAAAGAGGAAGGCTACCAGAACACCTCCTTCAGCTGCACCAGTGCCAAGAAGAGTTTCCACAAGGAAACAATGTAAGACCTCCCCTGCTTCACCTCAACCAGAGGTTATTATAATTATAGAAGAGTTCGTAGAGTCTGAATTTGATGTTTCTTAGAATGTGTCTAAGAATGCTGCACAGAGTTCATTCATTCCTGAAGAGGAACAAGTTGAGACAAAAGAAATGGGGCATAATGAAAAAGGGTTACCAAGTCTTGATGACTTCACTACCACTACTATGTAGTTTTCAAAGGAAGCACAGTCTTCTCCACTACAGCAACAAGAATTCATCCTGCAGTAAGAGTAGGAACAGAGTGAACAATTGGATTTGGCTAGTGAAGCTACATTTCCCCCTGCAACTTGTAAAGCCATTGTTGTTTATAAGAAGATGTTTTTGATTGAGTTTCTGGAATATGTCAAAGCTAACTGGGAACTAGTTACATTGCAAATCATGACTTTCCAGCACCTAGCCCAGACTGACATGCAATGAAGACTATGGGAGGTAGAAAGGAAGAAACTGAAAAAGGAAATTGAAAGTCAGAAACCAGAAATTTCTGAGTTAAAAGCAAAAATGGATGAAATGTTAAAAGTAATTGGTCAGATTATGGAATACAGACCACCACCCAGAGTTTATGCTATGTGCCTTAAAGAACAATTCTTATGGTTCCAACTGAGAATTTCTAGAAATCAAGATCCTATACTTCACACTGCTAAAGAATTTTACGAAGCATACTAGGCAGCCCCTAATTGGTTAAGAAATTCGCTGTGTGAATTTTATTTACATTGCTTTTTAATTCCATTTGAAACAGAATGGAATCCTCTTCTGTATATTGGTGATATCCATTTGAGATCATTTATGTCATGGGAAGAAAATGAAGCAAATTATGGCAGGCAATGGGAAACATATGAGGAAGTCGAAAGGAATGAGCCTGTTCCATTATGCTCTCAAAGTTCAAACCCCCATGCAATGCTGAAAACTTGGTTTACTCTGACATATGGCATTCATAATAATACAGCCAGAGAGAAAATATTTGATCTCAGGAAATAGGTATATGATGAATTTCAGGAACAACCATATTCATTTTGGAGACTATCATACACCAGAAGTGAGAAAAGGTGGGAAAGATTAACTGTTGGGCTAAGAAGGTCCGAACCTCACAGTCCCCTAAATTTTACAGCAGCTCTTAAATGATCAAGCAGATATATACAGTTGGAAATTCAAAAGAGATTTGAACTATGGTTGCCATTGACATTCAGACCTCCTATGCTAATGTGGCCCCTTTATCCTTACCAGGCTACAAATCTTAATGATGATTCAGAAGCTCTTAGGTATGAGAGGTGGCAGACTTTCAGAGGATTTTATTACAGGTTTGGAACTCCATTTCAGAGTCATGCCGCAACCACTAATTTCAGAGAAACTACCATGAAAGTTAATGCTGGAGGACCAGCATTGGGCTAAGTAGGGGGCATAGATGATGAGCCCAAAATGTTCTTATAGTTTGGATATTATGATAAACTTTTAAATACCTTTACTTTTGTTATTCGTGGTTGTTTAAACTCTTTTGAAACCTTTTATTGGGATATCCTATAGCAAAATATTTTCATATTCCTGTAGCCTATTGTGTTGACTTGACTACATTTATTACCTCATTGACTCCCTAAATGGATGGTATATCGCATATAGTTTTTGAATGATGAAATAAATTTAAATATGTGATTAATGAATGGATATTGTGTTTGTGCCATGCGCCTTTTCTTTCGCATCTGTTACCTTGTGTTTTGCAGGTTGTTGAAGAAAGTATGATCAAGTCAAGTGCAGCCGATCTCGGCCTTGCAGTAAAGTCCATTTCCTGCACGACTTCGAGGAAGCTCTGGCGAAGACTCTTTGACCAAAATTGTTGGGAAGGATTGTTAATGACAGTCAATCTGGAAAGAGTGGAGCACTAGATTCTCTCTGGATTGGGTTGAACGGATAAATTCATTTATGAAGTTTGTTCCTTGATTATGGGATACACTTTATTTCCACGTCTTTCTTTGTTAGGGTTAGTTGTTCTCCTGATTTTTAAATAAGGTATTCCTCCTGCGTGAGTGAAAAGAGGAGATGATAGTTAGAAGTAAGATAGAAGCATAGTGATAGAGAGATAGTAGATATCATGTAAGATTCAGTATGTTAATAATGAAAAGCAAAATTTGTATGGCAAAAAACAGAGTTTGTTGTTAGTTTCCATATCAACAAAGCAATGTATACAATTGTATTTTCCTGAATAAAGTTTGATGAAGTTCTGAGTTCAACACTTGCATAATCAGTAGATGTTTGCTAAAGGGGCCCACTTAGTAAGTATCTGTAGTTAGTTAGTTAGCTTTTCTTTTCTGTTGATCATCAGTTAGCTTTCATCTTTGAAGTTTCCATACAAACTCAGTCTTGTATTGCTCCTACAGCATTGGGAATCCATCCCTGTGCCTATTCTTGCAGCACAAGGCCAGTTCATGGTTTGTGTTTTAGTCGTAGCCATTATGGTTTCTGTTTTAGTCAAATCATGGTTGAGTTAATAGAACTTTGCATTACCTTCCTATAGCGTAGATAGAATTCCTTCCAAGTATTTATTTATGTTAAGTTGTGACCAAAACTAGTTCTTAGTGCATATATTGTGCTGCGCCATTTAAAGTATATGTTCCCTGGTTTGACAAGTAAATGAATGTCCATAAAGAGATATTAGTCACCTGCTGGAATGTCCAATTCCTAGGAAAGGTTTTACTGTGATTTTCATATCATTTTGTGGGCGCGACCATGTGCTTCAAAATGAAAGAACCAATCCTCGAATAAAGAATAATAGGGACAACACAAAACTCACTTGAAAGTTTTTTACATTTCAATATTCTGCTTGGTGATTGGGCATATGTAGTTCCCTCTGTCATGTGACAAATGTGACCATGTAATGAAAGTGAGGTAGAAGTAAGGTAATCCCTATGCAAGCTTCTGAGTCCATGATAAACATGTATTTCTTCCCATACCTTCATACTTTGAGATTGATTTTCAATGTGCTACCATTGCATTGTCCTTGTGTTTTTTATATTTATAAAGGACTGTCACCTATGCTTTCAAACCTTCAAGTTCAATTTCATATGCATGATAGGCTTTGGCCTTTCATGGAGTCCAGGTCATCTTGAAAACTATCTTTGACATTATTGTTTAGATGGAATGTCTTCTTGACAATTTTGACTGCCATTCTCCCCTTGCCATACAAAGACTATATGTGGTACTGCTCTTGATCTTAAAAAAAAGGTGTTTTTCTTTCTTAACTTTATGAAAGGCATTCATCATATCTATCATCTTCATGATGGAATGCATCAAGAAGTACCTACTACCCTGGTTGTACTGTCCTATACTTTATCACCTCAAACAAGTATCTTGTGATAGGCTTTCTACCATTTCTCAACATCTCTACCAAGTACCTTTTCTCCTATTCTTGGCACTATTAATATTAACTTGATGTGAATGGTTAAGCCCTTCCTTGTCTTAATGTCCCATATCTCTATGATGTTGTACCCTTCGGGTGGATTAGACTTTTCTCATTGACCCTAGGTCTTTATTTGTTTTGGACAGTGGTCTACTGAGTGTACAAAGAAATCACTATGGACTATGATTGTAATAAAAGCTTGTAACAACTCATTATGTTTATATGACTGCTGGAACTTTATGGCTTTGATCTTGTCATTCATTGTCTTGACCTTGGTTCTTTTATTGCTTCATGATCACTAGTTTTTTACTCACTGTAGTTGTATTGAATAGATATTGATTGTTTGTAACAGTGAATTCATCAATTCACTATTATGAATGATAAGTATCTAATATTGGAAACTATAGTCATGCTAGGCTCAACCCTTATGGGAACCCATTTTACCCCACATGTTCTAGCCAGATAAAAAAAAAATATCAACAAATATTCCTCTATTCCTACACAAGAAGCAAACATGTTAGATTAAAACAATGAAACTCAACATATATTATGTTTTATGATTTGATGATACCCTCTGGTTCTTTTGATATTTGAGATGCTACAATATTGCTTCAATTTCATATGATAGTACACTATATTTTTGTTGAAATTGAATAGCTTATGATGAGAAAAGTATCTGGAGCTCTAATACCAACTTTCCTCAACTCTTGCAAGCATTCAGGAGAAATGGAGCAACCTTCTAGAGGACTCAAGAGCTGTTTGAAGATGCAACAAATCAACGTCGATCCTCACCACCCAAGAAATGATGGATGCTTTTTCTTTTTATATGCTCTTCTTTCCATCAAATGTATAGTCTACTTTTTGTATTGTATTGGAGTTAATCCCATAGCTTGTGTGGGATATTATATACTTGAAATTATCAATAAAATACAGTTTTTATGCAAACACTTTTTCCTCTCTATTGTATTCATATGTATAATGGAATGCAATGTTTTGATAATCATTTTTCAAATGAATATGACATAGCAGGGAATGGATGTACCTTTTGTTTTCACTTTGTAAAAACATAATTAGATCTACCTATTTGAGCTAGGAGTAAAAATAGGTAACATTTTTTGGTGACATCTACTATATGTTTTCCTAATAAACATCATGACCAATTGCCTAGGCTTATCCATTGGGCACTGAGTCACCTAAAAATCGACACAACTTGAAAATAGTCCTTTACATTACTATAACTCACTAGATCAGTGCAAAACACCTTGAAAACTTATTCCAACTACAAAAACCTAAGATTAAACATACTTAACTGTGTAGAACATCACTTAGGGAATTGAAAACTTACATCTAGAAACCTACCCTACACTAACAACAAGACAAAACTACTTAAACAAAACCACTTACAGGATGATTGAATTAGTTTCCCTTTCTTCTCAATATGCAATGACTTGCTTGCTTAAGGACAGCTAAGAAAAGATGAAACATAGAAAAATTTTCTACAAGATGAAGTACTGACTCTTGAAAGAGGTAAACAAGTCCACTTACCTCATCAAACAGATCATATGTGTTGTTCAAAAGAGGATATGTGAGTTGAAAATACTCTTTTCTAGCTGCAAATGCATCATCAATGCCATCTTTAGCTAGAGCTTCATGTGTGGGTGCTAGCAAGATAAGAATATTCATATTGGCCTCCATGTTGGCTAGATGCCTAATTGGGCATCCTCTAGAAAGAGTGAATTCAGAACTTTCCATGATGGTTTCTTGTTGATGAAAATCATGTTGTTTTTTATCTTCTGCCTCAAAGGATGTTGGTTCAATATCCAAAGTTGGGAAAAAAGAGGCTACCTCATGAGTCAAAATATACTTTAGATCATCCCAAAATGATACTACTTCATGAGCCAAAGCTTCAGTCTCATATTGATTTCATGAACCAACAACTGATCATGTTGTTGAGCATCTTGTAGTTATCCAAAATCTTGTGTTATAAAAGACATATCTTCTTCACTTTTTTCAGCAAACAAAGGTATCCCATCATACCAAAACATATCAGGCTCTTTTCCACTAGGTTCCTCATGTTCATTTTTCTCCACCTGCTGGTTGGGACAACACGGTTCTTACTTATGAGCTATCTCTTTGATCTCATCTTGTTGATTGGAATCATCTTATTCCTGAGATGCAATATAACACATGGTTTTTTCTTCCACAAAACCAGGAAGCTCATCAAGTAAATAAGTAAGGTTTTGAGGTTCAGGCTCTATTTCACTTGATGTACTGATATTTACTTGATGCTCTTCACTAGAAGACTGTTTATTATCCAACCTTGAAATGAAAACCTCCAAGTCATCCCAAAACAAATCCTAATAATTTTACTCAATAATTTTAATGATAAGAGGATTATTATTTTTCTTAGGACAACACTCTCGAGGGAAGAAAATATCTTGTTCTTTTGCATCTATATATTGTTTTACACTTACAAGTTATGTGATTAGAATCTGATCTTCCTGACTATCCACCTTTGTTTATGAAAACTCATCAACTATATAAGCAATGACTTGGGGATCCTCATATTTCTTAGGTTCTAAAATTTTCTATCCTAAATGACTAGTCTCCTCAACATCGTTTATTGATTCTTTCTTTTGAATTTGAAGGTCTATACTTTTCTAAAGTTTGACCTCATATACAGGTGCATCCTGAATAGAGGATTTTTTTTCTACATCCAGAGATTCCACTAAAGAGTATTTGTGAGCAACAATAGATTCATTGGGCATACATGCTATCTCTTCCTTAGGATGAACAATTTTGAAACTTGGAATTTCAATTCTTGGATACTCATTTGGAATGTGAAAAAGTTCAGTAGGTTTGAAACTTGGAATTTTGTACTCATAACTTTCCTTTATAGGAAAATCCATCAAGGTATGAGCTTCTTTGAAACTAGGAATGGAAAGAGACGTTGCTTGAGATTCTAACGTCTGGGTTCGAGCAAGCAAAAGCCTTGCTTTCTCCTTAGCTTGGTCTAAGCTATCATTCTTGGTAGGAAGTTTAACATGCTTAACTTTCTCTTCATAAAATGAATTTTCAAAGGTGATGGGTTGGTGTTTCTCCACCTTCTGAGCCTAGGAAAGTATTATCTTCATCCTTTCTTCCCTTACAAAAATCTCTCTTGCAAGGTGTTCTTCATGTCGTCTTCTTTGAACCTCCATCTCCTACTCTTGAATGTATGCTTGGTAGGCCAACTCCCCCTAATGCATGCCAACCTCCTGTTGTTGCATTTGATAATCTTGTTCTCTATTGATTCCATCCAATTTCCTATGGAAATCTAGCAATATACTTTCAATATTACTAATCCCCATATCATCAAGTTTTTGGGGCTGCAAATGAGGACAAGACTGTTGTTTTGGAACAAAATAGCCTTCTTGAGACTGGTTCTTGGCATATACCGGCTGCCATGATACTTGAGAAGTGGTGGGTGAGTGGTAAGCATGTTGAACATGTTGATTATCTATTATTGGTAAGTTTCTTAGACTAAATTCAGCATTGAAATTATTTGCATATGATTGATAAGAGGGAACATATGCAAGATTCTCATAGAATGGAGGGTTATAAAACATGTCTCCATGGAAGGAAGACATTATGTAGCATTCAAAAAGCTAAAAAATGAGCAAAACTCATATTTTCTTTGAAACATACCATAACTTGAACTGCTAAAACTAGTAGATATCCTTCCAGACTCATCAGCTATGTTGAAAACTTTCCTCCAAAGGTAGAAACTATTGTTGTACACACCAAACAACAACAATGTGTAGTACAAAAGAGACTAAAAATCAGATCTGGGTCCCTGAGCGTGCCAAAATTGTTATCACCTGAATGTGCACCCTTTTGTTGAACCATGTTCAAACACTCAGTGAAACATTGGAAGATCTCTCAAAGTGTGGGCTTTGAAAAATAGATATCAACATTCAAAGAAGGCCGAACTCCTTTCAGTACTCACTTAAAACTAATCTACTGAACTTGTAGAGGAAAAGGGGAGAAGAGATAACATAAACTGAAAACTACTCCTATGGTGATGCACCTAAACATTAACTTGACCTATAAATAGCTTACATACACAATCCAATCAAATGATAAATCTCAGCTCACACAACTCAATTTCATATGCTTCTTGCATAAGTGTTTCATAAGAAGAATTTTGATGCCAAACTCTTAGAGGGAAAGATACTTTTCACAACTAGAAACATTTGCATTTTTAATACAACTTATGACCTACAACATACATATCTTTTTGTAAAAGGTGCTAATATTGAGACAAAAACTACAAGGAATTACAAAAAATTCACAAGTAATCTCATCAATCAAATACTTGCACACTGTAGAATGGAAAAACTGAGAAGGAAAAATACTTTACTTCATTGATTTTCAAGGAATTCACTATCATACATCTCAAAAAGAGTTACAAAGCACTGTATTTTCTCCAAAAGACTCACAAAAGTCACAGAGCAGAAAATAATAAGTAAGAACTGACTACAAATGAGTCACACAAGTGACTCTATCCATCAACCAAGCAGTTGCACCAAAGAAGGAACTAGAAGCTTCCTTGGGTCATATGCCTCCAAAAAGCCCAAAATATAGCAACAAACACCCCACCAAAAGAGCTCCAAAAAGTTGAATAGGTCAACTTTGACCATGACCAACCATAAAAACACCCTAAAATTTCTTTGAGTTGCTCCAAAAGGCTTCTAAATGATCAAAACAATATTCTATATTCTCTCCCAATGTTTTTACAACTCCCCTATATCTTTGGCACTCCTCATAACTTTCAGTCTTAGCCCCTTTTGAATCATTCATGAAAACTAACGCCTCCATTTTGCATTGATCATTACATTTTTGCATAAAGATAACATTATCTAAGTGATTTATAAATACATCACTTAAATAAATGTTTTACATTTAACTTTGGTACAAAAATACAAACACTTTGGTCGACCATGTTTTGAGAAATAATGTAAAAGACCTTTTGGTTTGGACTTTTGCAAAAATGTAGAAAAGATGCAAGGAATAATACCTAATATGAGGGGTATTAGTTCAATACATAAAATGTTAAAATAAAATCAAAAAATGCTTTGGGCTTTAATTGGCCAAAATTAGGGTAAAAAACCCTAACACCCAAAACAAAACCAAAACTCATTCACATTTCATTTCTCTTTGCTTCTGTGAGGGTTTTGACATAGGTAACTCTGCCTAGGGTTTGGAGATCTGGATTTTTTGGAGACTTATTTTGAAATTGGGACCTCTTTGTGTTGATGGTAAGATTTTCTTGTGCTTGAAAATGTGGTGATTTTTCTATGCATTTCAGACATTTCTAGCATTACTATATTTTAATGGCCACGGCCATGTACTTCTGTAGAAGACCATAAAGAAATCTATGGATTTGTTTATGCTTTTCTATTGATTTTTTGGAAATTAAAACACATGGGTATCTCATTTTTCTTTTCAACTGATAGATCTAGAAAGAATATTATATGAATGAGACTTCAAGGGAGAGTGGATAGTCGAAGAAAGAAACACCACAGTTGACCAAGTTCCTCAATTTTTGTGTCATAGAAAAATGCACCCTTTGCTTGACATGGGATTAATTCATGATAAAATGAACTTAATGAGGTCTTAATCTAGTGTTGTGAGGCATTTTATGTGTCCACACTAGGTCTTGGACCCTTGAAAATCAAATAACATGTGTTTATTGACATCTTGTAAACGTGTTGTAAAGTCTTGTAAGATGCTTTCACACTTTTCTAGACTTAATAAAACTACTTGCCCCTAATTCAACATTATAAAATGTATTTAATAACATTATCACATCAATTTAGAAGGCTTGTAAGATAAATTTAATGCTAAACTGGTATTGTAATGTGTCTTGCACATTCACATCGGTTCTTGTGCCTTCCTAGGCTGTGGACCTCATTTTAATGATGTAAAGTGTATTTAATCACACTTTCACATTGATTAATGTGTCCCAAGCCTTATTTGACATTTACATCATCATCAATAGGCCACTATTAACCCATATTGTCCATCTCGAGGTTCAAATTGATCAAATACCCAACAAAGTTACAATTTAAACCTTATTTCCTTATCTCCTCGCTTCTTAGCTATTGGAATGGCCCTTGTGGGACCCATTCACCATGCATGGAAAATAAATCCTATCCAGGTGGGACCATTCACAATGTATGGCGAATGAGTCCTATTTGGTCCCATTTTGACCTTTGAGCGGGAAAAGCTAAAATTTAAAGTTTATTTTCACTATGTGTTTGCCTGTGATGAGGTATTATCAGGTACTAAGGAACAATTATATATAAATAATTTTTTTTATCCTCATTTTAGATAACAAAACTAATTTTTATATCTCTCATCATTAATTCATCATCTATCTTCTCATTCAAGTCAAGCAAACTAGGGTTTCTTCATTAGAAGTCATCAAGTTAGCTTTCTAAAGCATTCAAGGGAATATTCTACATGTTATGTTGTAGAATTTCAAGATCAATCATCATGGAAAGGTAACCTACTCCATTTTTGCATGTATTATTCATTTATTTCATCATTTTGGTTTAATTACCTAAACGAGGTTTGATCAAGACAAACCCCCATGCCTTAACAATCAACATTTCTTCTTCTCTTCTTATGTGTTTGTAGATTTAGGTCTCTTGGAAGCTTGTAAATCATTGAAGATCAAGTTGTAAAGTCATTCTAGTCATCTCTTCATTATTCAAGTCAAAACATCAACAAAAAGTCACTTTTAGACCCGAATACGACAATTTCGGAAGTAAACACCTGTAGGGCATCAAAGTGTAGATCGAAAGCTTTGGAATCCACTCTTGAATATTCAAAAATTCAAAAGTGGACTCATTCTCCATGGGTGGCGAATGAGTCCCATTTCTAGGTCAATTTTGAGTTCTCTACATTTTTTAGTACCCTTTTGTTAGAAACAGGTTTCAACATAGTTTACCAGAATTGGGACTCATTTGCCCAGAATGGTGAATGAATCCCTCCAGGCCTAAAAACATCATCAGCATTCTAGCATCAATTTCTAGTCCTCATCAAAGTTCTAGGTGCACACTTTCAGTCTGATTGACTTCTGTTTCATTTTCCTATTCATTTGTAGGTAATTTTGTAATACACAATGTGTTATCAAACAATTCATTTTCCTTTAGTTTCTATTCATTATTCCATCAATATCATTCGTTTATTGCATTCAATAATTGTATCTAGGAATATTGAATCCTTATTCTATCCATATTGCATTAACTTTGAATGTAACATAAGCATATTTGGCCCATCTTTCTCCTTCTAGGTGAAAAACCCTAGGAGAGCTAGAAAGCAAGTGGGAGCCAAAAATCTATGTTACATTTTGGTGTACCTGCTTTTTGAATACTTCTCTTTTCTTATTTGGATTCCTTCATCATCATAGATCTAGCTTGCATTAGGGTTTGCATGATTTATTTGCATGCTAGGTGTAAAACTTTGCATTCATAAAAAGTGCATTTAGGTTGCATTTTTGGTATTTAAATTCATTTAAATTTTCTGAAATTCTACATTTTTCATTTAGGTCTGCATCATAGCACTTAGAACACATCAAAATCAGTCAAAAAAATCTAAAAATTCTGAAAAAAGCCCATACTGGGACTCATTCGCCACCCTAGGCGAATCAATCCCTGCTGACACCTGAAACAACCCTTTATAGAACTAAAAACACTGTTTTTAGGCTTCTATTTTCTGCCATCTCATACCTATATCAGTTAGTTTCATTTTTGTAGCATGCATTTCACTAGATCTCACTTAAAAGAGCTCATTTCATGCATAGTTTACTTTCACATTTACATCTCCACTATTTCATTTTTCAGATTATTGCATATTGTAATCAGTAACTTACTTTGTTTTCCATTTGAAAATTGCATTGCACTTTATTTACTTCTACATAACATGTTCTTTAAATGTGCCTTTGATTTGATTAAACATGGATTTTTTAAGCATAACACCCCCTCTTATGAGTTTGATTTTGATTACAACTATGAGGAACATAGCGTAGACCACAATGTTACATTACCCATTGGTCTAAATGGAGGTGTAGACAATCATAACACACATACTTGTTCTTCTCCCAATACCTCTCCTATTAGTGACAAAGGTATCTTGGTGAAAGAAGTTACAAGTCTTATGGGTCTTGATTGTCCCTTTCCTTATTCCCTTTTGGATGATTTTAGCAAACAAGAACATAAAATCATAGACACCACTTTTCTTATCCCACATCCATCTCTCAATACCTTTCCTACTTGTACGGCGACTTCAGTACAAGAGGATACAATCCTGAAAGATCATATCAATCACATTTATTAGGAGGATATATGGATTGAAAGTAATAACCATCTCTCTCTCCTTCCTAATGTACCCCACATTTGGAAAGGACTCTTTGACCAAAATAATTTAACCATTCATGAAAATCATAATTGTCCTTCTCTTGATGTCTCCTCCACTTGTTATGAAGCTACTTTACAAACCTCAAACTTGGATGAATATGTTACAAGCTCTCCTTGTAGGGTTTATAATATGGAACAAGAGAATGTGACATTACAAACACTGAATGATTGCATAAAGTCTTCCCCTAATCAAACATATTGAACCATTAATAACTCCCTTGGTTGTGATGAAGTTATTTTGGATGAACCAAACCCTAATTGTCATGAGTATCTAGTTTGTTGTTCTCCTAAGGACTTTCCTTCTAGGGAGAATATTGTGACCCAAGACAAAGATAATATCCCCTTCAAAGACAATGAAAAATCTCACTTGTTACGGGATGTTAACAATATTCAACCTCACTACACCCTTTACCCACCTTCGCATCTACTTCATCCTTCCAATAAACCTCACTACACCCTTTACCCACCTTCCCATCCACTTCATCCTTCCAATGAACCTCACTACACCCTCTGCCCACCGCAAACTAATGTATCATAGCAACTGAGCTATAATACCATTGCTTAGACATATAATACCTAAAACAATCTACAACCGCCACAACCAACCCCACCCTCTTTACCTTTACCCAATCCTCCTAGTGCTCCTTGTTACTTCCCAAACACAAAGGAGTATGATCTTATTAAAAAATTAAAGAATACTACTGTAAAGATTTCCCTTTGGGATTTACTTCAAAACTCACCAAATTAGAACAAGATTATTCAAATAGCCTTAAAAAAAATCACAATTCCTCCTGGTACAACTCTGCATGATGTGGCAGCTCTCATCCAAAAATTGACTCTTGAAATTACTTTTCATCAACACGAGCTTCCTCCTTTGGAGTTGCGTAATCAACATAATGCTGTTATGATAATTTATCAATTCAATCACACAGGTATCAAACACACTCTCATTGATAATGGTTTTTCCCTTAATGTGTGTAGTGTGAGTCTCCTTGATTGATTAGATGTTGACATGTCACAAATAATACTTGATTCCACACCTATTCAAGGATTTGATACTTCAACAAAGCAACCGCTCGGTGTAATCACTTTTCCTATTACAGATGGGGTGGCTACTTTGCAAACTCCTATTCATGTTAGGCCTTATTATCTTTCGTACAATCTTCTTTTAGGTAGACAATGGATTAATGAAATGAATGTAGTGCATTCAACCCTTCATTGTATAAGAAAATATGTCTAGAAAAATAACATTTATCAATTATGAATGATAAGTATTTGATCAAGGAAACTACAGTCATGTTGGGCTCAACCCTTGTGGGAGCCCATTTTACACCACATGATATAACCAGATAAAACAAAACAACAATAAAGATTCCTCTATTCCTACACAAGAAGCAAACATGATAGACTAAAATAGTGAAATTCAACATATATGATGTTTTATGATTTGACAATACCCATCTGGTTCTTTTTATAATTGATATGTTGCAATATTGCTTCAATGTCATATGATAGTACACTATATCTTTGTTGAAATTTAATAGCTTATGATGGGAAAAGTATCTGGATCTCTAACACCAACTTTTCTCAACTCATGCAGGCATTCAGGAGAAATGGAGCAACCTTTTGGAGGACTCAAGAGATGTCTGAAGATGGAACAAATCAACATCCATCCTCGCCACCCAGGCAATAATGGATGCTTTTTCTTTGTATATGCTCTTCTTTGCATCAAATGTATAGTCTACTTTTTGTATTGCATTGGAGATAATCCCACAAATTGTGTGGGATATTATATACTTGAAATTATCAATAAAATACAAGTTTTAGGGTATGTGCAAGATCATCATGGAAAAAACATGCCCTTAAGTGGCAAAAAATTCAGAAAAATCAGAGTTAGGCAACTTGACGTAAAAATTTGAATAAGTTATCTATATTATTTCAAAAATATGTAAGAATAGAATCTATAGAAAATTGAATGTAGTTTCTAAACTAGTAGTCTTTTAAAAAAAAAAAAATCTATTTGGTGAAAATTTGAAATGTCAATGTAGTAGTACTTAAATTTAGGAAAAAATAAGAAGCATGTGTCTTTCTGACCACCCTAACCACAATAAAATGAAAATATTTTTTTATAAGATTTTAGATATAATTATAGGACTCATGTCCTGATGTGATGCATATTTTTTTGTAATTTTTCTCTAGGTAAATAATTAATTATGAATTTTTTATTACTTCTTTTAAAAAATATAAAAACTCGTATGTCTGACCACCTTAACTTGGTCAAAAATTAATTAAATTCATTTATTTTTTAATCCTATAGTATGCAAAGCATATAATGTGGTACATGTTTTGGATTCATAAAATCTGATACCATTTGAAAGCTATAGATGATTTTCAATCAGCCTATTAATCAAGACTTTAGTCGTAATTCAAATAGAAAATGAATAATAATTATTCATTAAATTCAAAGTAAAACATAATTTATATTGATGGAAAGCTAAGAATCTCCTTTAAAAACTTATTTTGTTTCATCAATTTTGGATTAAAAAAGTCGTTAGCCACATGCCCATCATATCGCCACTTTTGGCCCATCATGATCCTGCGCATACCCTTTATGCAAACACTTTTTCCTCTCTGTTGTATGCATATGCATAATGGAATGTAATGTTTTGATAATTATTTTTCATATAAATATGACATAGTAGGGAATGGATGTGCCTTTTGTTTTCACTTTGTAAAAAAATAATCAGCTCTACCTATTTGAGGTAGGAGCAAAAATAGGTAACAAGAATGGTGTAGCTAACACTTCATCTACATGCTTTATATTCTAAATGAAATCAAAGCTAGTCCTTAAACTATGCACACCCCAAGCTTGATACAATACATTTGGTCAAAGACAAAGTATGCTAACTTTACACGTGGGTTTCCAAACTCTCCCAAAGGCTGCACCAAGATTATCTTATGCGCCCTTATTTACTCCCAACATATTTCATATTTTAAGTAGAGTTTATTGCCACCATGTGGCTCACCTAAATCGGCCTTTCAAACATACTATAATAATTGATATAACTTTTGTAGTGTCAAAAAATGTCATCAGTGACATTTTCATACTCGTTTGGGCCCTCCTTATAAAATTGAGCTTAATGATACCTTGACTTAGTGTTGTAATGTGTTTAACACACTCACATTAGGTCTTGGGCCCTTGTTAACTAAATGAGCTTATTGGTGCCTTATTTAGAGTGTTGTAAAGTGTTGTAAAACACTTTCCACTTTTCTATCATTTTATTAAATAATTGAACTTATTTATGCTTTAATTGGCCTTATTTTGCATTCACAAGCCTTAATTAATGCCATTTCAAAGATAATCCCATCATAAATCAATATCCAATCATAATTCAGGTGTTTTTAGGTTGTGTGGCCTATATTTAGTGATCTAGGACTCATATGCCACCATTGGCATATAAGTCCCACATATGGTTTTGGATCACAATCTAGATTTTACACCTTTCTAGACATTTTTGAAAATATGTCCCATAATTATGCCTAATGGGAATCATATGCCACTTTTGGTGTATGAGTCTCATGTGACCCAAAACTAAATTTAATTCAAAGTCTTGACCAGATTTTATCCTCCTAGATCCAATGTTAGCTGCAATGTTGTAATTTCAAGAAATTAGGCATAAACAAGTATAAATACAAGGTTATTTCACTCATTTTCACCTGAGCATTCAAGAGATCATCCTAAGCCTTCAAGTATTCATGCATTATAGAAAATTGGAGTTCACAAGAGCATTCAAGTGTTTACAAGAGAATTCAAGAGTCTTCAAGAGCTGATTATCAAGTGTTTTATAGCATTATTCAAGCATCAAGCATCATGTCAAATTCTTCATGCATCATGGTTTTTTTTGAGCTAATAATTTTTATGTAGGGTTTTATGATTCAAGCTAGCATTCAACTCAATATCTATCACATTCAAGAGAGAGTCAAGATCTACATCAATTGGAGCCATTTCATACATGTTTGCAACACTTTATCGCTAGGGTTTGGTCAGTTGCAACATTACATTTTGTTTATTCATCATTCTCTTTTCCTATTTCATTTCATTTCAAGGCTTGATTACCAAAATGGGGTTTGACCAAGGGAAACCCCTTTCTACTAACAAAACAACATTTTCCCCTCTCTTTAGAGTGTAATTTGTAGATTTAGGATGCATACATATTGAAGAGCAAGTTTAGAGAAATTTTTGAAGTGTTTAAAGTTGTCAAAGTTGTCAATTTGCATTAGAGATCATTGGAGAACATCTATAGGTTGCAAATTGAGGATTCATATATGGAAATCAGGTGGAGAGGTCATAGAAGACCTTAAAGAGCATAATCAAACTTTGAAATTTCAAAAAATCCTAACTAGACTGATATGCCACTTTTGGCATGTGAGTCCCAATTTTTCCAAAATTGCAAATTTTAGAAGTTCTAGACACCTCTTTGCCAGATTTCAGTTTCTACCCAAAAACCCTAATCTAGGACTAAATCACCCAAATTGGCATATGCGTCCCAAAAGGATTTAAAATCAATGTTTTCATCATTTTAGGCCTTCATCTAGTCTTCTTCAAGTTTCCAAGTGCTCTCCTTTCATCTCTCAGCTTTCTATTTTGATTTACATGCATTTTTTGATCATTTAGTGAAGTCTTTCATCATATTAGGGTTAAGCATTAGATCTTTCATTTCAAATTTTTCTTTCCAAACCCTAGCTTGGTGGTGAACCTCTCAGTTTATAAAAATCAAATCCTAGGACATCCCTATTGCAAGATCTCTTTATCCTTGGCATATCTTAGATTGAGATCTCTAAGGTTTTCCTTGAATGAGAGAGTGTGAAGATTGTTATTCTATCTCCCAAGTATAGAAGCAACAAAATTCAATCTTTCAACTTCATTGATTCATATTAATCAATTTCTATCAATCAATTCTCATTATAATAATTGGTTCATAATATAAACTGACATATATAATATGAGATAATTGTATATTATATATATAATTCCTCATATATATATATATATATATGTATATGCAATATTATATTCATAATTCATTCAAATAGATATATATATATATAGAAATTTATCGAAATAATCATATATATATATATATATATTTAATTTACAGTAACATAATTATATACAAATATATATATATATATATATTGCATATATTTATCGCTATTCAATAATCATATTAAATCACATATTATCACATACTCATCAATTGGTGAATATGCATGAGGTATTTATATCTCATCAACCAAACACAAAAGAAAGAACTCACACATATGAAAGAGACCCAATCACATAACGGAAATCAAAACATTAAGAAACAAGATCAAAACATCTTCTAAATCATACTCAAACTAAGCTACAAATAACATACCATTTGCCAAGTTTTTATCTTAACTCAACCAAACTAGAAGTGCATGTGTGAAAGCTCGGTTTAGGTCTTATCAAAGGTTACTAGAAAAGCCCCTATGCTAAGTGATACTTCCCCTCTCTTCCGGAGGCTCAACCTATTCTCTCATTTAGCTTAGTGCAACACCAAGGTAGTTAGATGTTCACAATACAATCATTCGCATCATCAAAACATTATTGTATTCACATGACAATTCATATATATTCTTTCATTGCATTTCATCAATATAAACATAATCATTCATTTAAAAGCAATAATCATCTCAATGCATGTTTCAATATTTTATTCTCCTACTAAACACATTAAAGTTATAATTTGGATTAATCTACCCTTTCACTCATGAAATTAAAAATAACTTCGTAACTACGTAATGGGGTGTAACAAATTTGTGTAGGAAAATGTGTCATTATAGTATGCTTTGTGTTTTCTCCATGTATGCTTCATTTTTTATCAATGTTTTCTCTACATTTATTTCATTTTTTCTTCATGTTTTCTTTGTGCTTGTCCCATGCATTATTTTCTACATCTTGTCTTACATGTGTGTGTGCTCCTCTTATCCTAACATTGTTGTTCGATAGGATCCTAATCTTGGGTGCTATTACATCTCCCAACTTAGTGTTATCTTACCCCCTTAGTGTTTTGACATAAGAAATCTTTGGATTCTCCATACTTTAGTGTGAGTATGAGCATAAGTTCATACCCTCACTAAAGTGGTAGCTAAATATTGTATTATAAATTATCACTCTTGACAATTTTACACTATGTTTGGCAACCTCTTTTTTGCAAGGTGTGACCCTTGGTCTTCTTTGCAACACTAGCGCTTGGTTTTGTGACATGGTCTAACCACCTCCTACGGTTCTTAATTGAAGCTTGTATTGGGCATTGATAGGTCGATCTTTTGGTGGAATGACAAGTCCAACAATTGGTATCAGAGTTGTTCATAGGTTCAAAACCCTCACTTGTGTTGGGGGGGATTGTTGCAAGCTATGACCCTTGGTCTTCCTTGTAGCACTAGCGCTTGGGTTTGTGACATGGTCTAATCGCCTCCTGTGGTTCTTAACTAAAGCTTGTATCGGGCATTGACAAGTCAATCTTTTGGTGCAATGACAAGTCCAACACTCTTAAGTGCATATTTTAAATATACTTATTATTTACCTATTTAATTTTTGTTTTCAAGAAATTGAGTTAAATTTGAGAAATTTAATTAAATATTTATTTCACAGACCTTTAAAAGATAATAAGGGCTGAAATAGAGCACCTAGTGCCCCTATCCACCTAATTGGGCCCTAAATCTCAAATATTATTGTTAGCCTCAATATGTTTAATAATCCAAATTCAATTATCAACTTGTCTTAATGGTTATACAAAATATGTTGAAACTCATATGAATATAAGTCTTTCCCTCCATTTGAACATCTAAGAAATTTGAATATCTTTGGAGAATCCTAAAGGAAATTAATAAAATATTCAAGAGCAAAATAAGAAAAATATATACAAAACTATTACAATAAATTACAAGTCCGCAACAAATCAAAAAAATCACTTTTATTCATTGTAAGATGTTTCATGTTTCATGTTTATCATTATTTTGAGCACTAACATTTGCAGGATCTCCAAGCATCCTCTAGATTCTTCTTGTATTCCAACAAGAAATGTAGATATGAATTGTAAGTTATAGATGTGTTGTTTATCATTCATTTATATTTGTTTGTCTCTACCACACCAAGAGCATGTTATTTATATTCATAATCATCATAGCTATTTGTGGAGGTGGAAAAACCAAAACAAGGTCTAACCAAGGCAAGCCCCTATATGACACAACCCTTATCCCCTTTTCTTTCTTGCAGGTTATAGGTTTGAAGTTGAATGAACTGGATTTGAGATATCAAGGCTCCAAAATCCTAATTCAAGCATTTATGTACCTTTCATAATCAAATTAGGGCAAGCTAATTATTCCAAAACTATTGGACTTTGAATTTAGGTTTTCATAGTCTCAAACCTATAGACACTATTGTAGCTATACTAGCTTCCATATCCTAAAATTTAACACTTTCAAACTAGGGCTCCCAATGCCCCAATCCTGCCAGATCAACCTAAATAAATATTTTTGGCTCCTCTTTATCTACTCTTTCCAATTCTATTTCTTATTTCTGACCTTTTTTTAAATTTTTCTCGAACCTATAAAATTTTGTCACTTCAGTGTTAGTTCACCTAGTTGGCTTCATCTTTCAATCAATCATTACATCTCGTCAACCAAAAATAAAAAGGGACCAAAACTATGACCAGTTGTTTAGTTCTCCCTTGAGGAAAACAACCAAATACTTCATTCAAACATAAACATTGAGAGACAAAAAATTAACCAATAAAAATTGTATTGGTTACTTTTGTGTCTCTCAATTTTTATGTTCGAGTGAGTTATTTAGGTTAAAATTTAACTTTGATCCTGTTTGACCATTCACACTTGTGAATATAGGTTTTTAATCAAACATCAAGGTATTTGTTTAACTCAAAAAAGGAAAATAGAGAAAAAAAATCTATGGCCTAGGTATTGATGTCCTTATTTCAACAAAAAAATAAGTTAATTCATATGTATACAAACAAAATTATGTTATCAAAGTAACCTATGTCCGAATTATAGTTAATCTCACTTTAAAAAGTTATTAAAAAATTATGCAATTTTTTTAATGAAAAAATATATGTGCCCTAAATATTGGTGTTAAAAATATACATCTAAAAATTTATAATTTTTTCCTTGCTACAAATAAATTTATGCTTTACTGGAGTAATGTCACTTTAAAAAAATACTATTAACTATACAAAATAATTTATTAAATGCTACATAAATAAAGAAAAAAATATCTCTTAAATTTTGAAAAAATATATACTTATAATCTACATAATTAAAAAAAAAAAAAAACTCAAAAATATCTAGTTCACACCATCTTCAAAATTCTTAATGTTTTAGTTTCTATAGGTGTCAAAAAGTGAAAATTTGGTGAAAAATATCGATTTCAATGTCTTACTTTGTCCAAAAAGTAGGACACAATATTGTTGGATGAACCCTAAACATGAAGAAACTGAATGAATGTTTATTTTACCATTAATCAGTTGATCTACAAATGTTACAAATGGATGTTAGAGGAGATCCAATTGTCAATTGTGTGTTCATAACCTCAATTGAGTTAAATACTTGTTGATGATCTTCTATCGATTGGGGATCTAATGTTAATTTAGGTTTATTTTAACATTAATCATTTGATCTACAAATGTTACAAATGGAAGTTAGAGGAGATCCAACTCTCAATTGTGTGTTCATAACCTCAATTGAGTTAACTACTTGTTGATGATCTTCTATCGATTAGGGATCTAATGTTAATTTAGCATCTTTATCTATGTCATCCATCTTACTGTCTTTTGAAAGAAATGT
Source organism: Sequoia sempervirens (assembly GCA_007258455.2). Lineage (NCBI taxonomy): Eukaryota > Viridiplantae > Streptophyta > Pinopsida > Cupressales > Cupressaceae > Sequoia > Sequoia sempervirens. Next base: position 566,221,356 of record VDFB02193867.1, on the reverse strand, counting down.
ATCAATGATTACATCCTATTGTGCCACAATATCTTCCCAAGTAGGAGAAGTAGTTTTTGGCTAGTTGATAGATAAGTTGACATGATATAGTGTTTTACAGATACATTAGATATAAGTTTGAGATCAATAAATTTATGTAAGTTGAATGTATCCCAATGTTAGTAGGTCAATGAAGATTATAGTTGTTAGGGATGACCTTGATCCCAAGTTTGATTCATACTCAGCACAAATATTATTAGCATCTAGTTCAATTTGACTTTGTTCCTTAGAATAAATAACTGATTAATTAGTTGATTTTAACTTTGATAGCCAAAACCTAGAAGCATAGTTTTGTCAAACTAAAAACTAAAAACTAAAAACTAGTTCAATTTGACTTTGTTCCTTAGAATAAATAACTGATTAATTAGTTGATTTTAACTTTGATAGCCAAAACCTAGAAGCATAGTTTTGTCAAACTAAAAACTAAAAACTAAAAACTGCGATAATTTTAACTATTTTATTGATTAGTTGACTTTAAGTTTTATTGGTAGATTCCTAGTTGATAATTTCCATTTTTATTAATTTTTTAATGTATTATATCAATTTAATATATTAATTAAATTATGCATATATGGAGTATAATATAATATAATATGAATATAATATTAGGAATCAATAGAGCTAAAAAAGTAGATTATATTAATATAATAATAGTATATGGATATAATTAATAGAATAATCACTAGACCTAAAAAATAAACCAATGCTTAGATGACAAATTAATATAGATGATAAGATTAAGTATTTTTAATTTACTTAAGAGCTATTCTATTTTACTTTACAATTATTTAACAATTATTTTATTTTATTTATATTTTTTAGAGTTACATTCTTATTTATTCACTAAAGAAATGAGTAATAAAACACATAAAATACAATAACAATTGTTATAAAATAAATCTTAAATAAATAAAATTAAATAACTTTTAAGTATTGTTTTAAAATGTATAACAATTTTAAAGTAAAATAAATAAATTTTAATTTAAAAAAGCTTAAGAAGCTCATAATGTAAATAAAATAAAATAATTATTAAATAGTGTGTTTTTATCATATTTTGGTTCTAAATGATTCTTTATTAGAATACTTTATAATTATTTATTTGTTATTTAAATATAAATTTTACCTAAAATTATATACATGGATATTAAAAATCCTACAAATATGTTATTTACTAAAAATAGATTTATTTAATTTTCATTTAAAACTATTTAAGAGATATTTAATTTTATTTTCTTGAAAGATATTTTATTTTACTTTAAACAAGTATTAAAAAATGATTTTAGTTTATTTACATTATTTAATAAAAAATCACTTAAAATAATTCTTAATAAAATAAAAATAGTTCTTTAGATTGTCTCTTTACCTCTTATGGGAACCCCAGGGTGGCCTTTTGGTGGAGCCTCTAGCTGGAATGGCTCCAACAAGTTTTTGGCTCTACTATTTTTCCAACTCGTGATGATCAAGATAAGATAAAGAGGGTTGGGACCCTCTCATAGACACTTCTAATTCGTGATGATCAAGATAAAGATAAAGAGGGTAGGGACCCTCCCATAGACACTTTTGACTCTACTGATGTATGGAGAACCGAATGAGACTCCCATTGTTATTGGAATTTGATTTCATATATACCCACCCCTTTTTTTGTGAATATGTGTAATTTTATTTATTATAAATGATAAAGCAAACATTTGTTCATAAAAAAATATAAAATAAAATAAAATAAAATAAAATAAACAAAATAAATATTCACATAATGTAAATTGAAATAGTTTATATTCCTAATTGATCCCATGGAAGGGTTGAAAAAGGAAAACAATTATGTCTGGTACACGTGGTGTAATTCCCAAAAAGGAGGCAAGCAAATCTATTGTAGGCTTGATAGGTTCTATGTAAATAGAGACTACTTTACCTTTGAGCCCCTTCAAGATGGTAACAAAGTTATGGTCTACCCCTATACACTGTCAGATCATCACCCCATCAAATCTCACATTGTTCTAAATAATTCTAGAGGGAAAGTGTAGAAAGGAAAAAGTAGTTTCATCCTCAACACCATGTTGCTGAAGGATGAGGAATGTAGAGTTTCCATTACCACCTTAAGAGAAATTAACAAGCAGATGCTTAAGGACTCAATCCTATTGAAAGATGAAATCAAAATGTGGAGGGTTGGAAGCTCTTGTTTCAGATCATTGGTTAAAAAAAGGGCTTTGGACTCTAGAAAGCAAGAAAACCAACTCCAAGAAGAGTTACTAGAGGCTGAATAAAAAATCCAAGAGGATCCTCACAATGAATCGCTATATGATAGAATCAATGGGGTCAAAAGCTCCTTGAGAAGCCTTCAAACTAACAAAATCCAAGGCCTTAAGGTCAGATCCAAACTAAATTGGCTTAGCTATGGTAACAAGGGTTCAAGGTTTTTCTTCAGGTACATTAGAGAAAAAGGTAAGAAGGAGAAAATTTACCAAATCTGCCACAATGGAACTATTGTTTCCAACCAAGAGGAAATCATGGAAAAATTCTTCCTTTTCTACAAAGAACTTTTTGAATTAGAAGGAAATAGGGGAGAATTCATTACTACCAGGGAGACAATCAAAAAGATAATTCCTACTAAGATCTCACAAGAAGATGCTTTTGACCTTTCAAAACCTATTTCCAAGGAGGACATCAAGAAGGCTATTATTTGCATGAGCAATGAAAAATCTTCTAGACTAGATGGTCTCTCTGTAGAATTCTACAAGGAGTTTATTGATTGGATTAGTGAGGATCTGCATTAGGTTTACATTGAAGCCATAAAGAAGGGATTACTTGGTAAGAGCATAAATAAGGGGCTTATCAAACTCCTCCCTAAAGAAGGTGACAAAATAATGATAAAGAACTAGAGACCAATCACTCTCTTGTATGTCTCCCATACGATCTTGGCCAAAGTAATGGCCAATAGGATTGCTAGCATTCTTCCCAAGTTCATAAACAACATGCAAATGGGTTTCATCAAAGGCAAATACATCTTGAAGAACTTGATAACCAGTTGGGAGGCAATGGAATGGGCTAGATATAGCAACCATAACTTGGCCATGTTGTTGCTAGAATTTGATAAAGCCTATGATAGAGTGGAATGGTCCTTCCTCAAAATGACCCTTGAGGCCTTTGTTTTTCCTCAAACTTTCTGCAGTATGGTTGATACACTTTTAAAGGATGATTCTTCCCAAATTGATATTAATGGATCATGGACTGAAACACTCTCCCTTGAAAGATCCATTAGGCAGGGATGCCCCCTAGCCCCTGCCCTCTTTGTCATTGCCTCTGATGCTTTGCACTACCTCCTTAGAGACATCTCATACTCTCCAAAGGTCAAGGTCCTAACCTTACCTGATCAAAATGAACTCCTCAATATCCAATTTATAGATGACACTACCCTCTTTGTTGATTTGGAGGAAGTGAACCTAGACAACCTAATGAGCAAGTTCAACTTATTTTGTTTGGCTTCAAGTGTAAAAATTTCAAAACTAAAATATACTATGCTTGGCTAGTCTAAGGTCCCTCCTAATTGGTTGAAGAAGCTTGAATTTCAATGGGGTGGACCCCATAAACAAGTAAGATACTGGGTTGTCCATTCTCAATCTACCCCAACCTCAAGGAAATGTGGCTCTGGATCAAACGAAAAATAGATAAGAAGCTTGATAGTTGGAATAGACAATACCTTTCCCTTGAGGGAAGGCTCCAAGTGTGCCAAAAAATCATGTCCTCTTACACTATTTATTTTTCTTCAGTCTGGTTCTTTAGTAGCGGTCAGGTGATGGAGGTTAAAAAAAAAAATAGGCATTTCCTTTGGTCTAATGGGAAAGGGAAACAAAAGCTTCACGTTGTTAAGTGGGATTGGTGTTGTCTGGATAAGGAACATGGTGGTCTAAGACTTAAAGACCTAAGGAAGCAGGGTGCAGCTCTTGCCACAAAATGGATTCTAAATGCTCTGAGTGGCAATGAACCTTGGAAAGTTCTAATAAGAAATAACATTGAGCAAGTTGTGCCCAAATTGGAAAAATCCTGGAAGGCTCTTTGCTTTAGTGATCTCCTTATTACAAAGCATCAAATTGTACTTGCAGGGTTAGTTGTCTTAAAAAGAATTTGGAAAGCTTGGGAACTCATTAGATCTAATGTTTAGTGCCCTCTCTTCATTGAACACAATTCCAACTTCTTCCACCAATGCAGGTCCATCTGGTGGAACCTTGAGCATAATGGGAAACCACTAGCCCTCCTTCAAGGTTGCTCAGTCAAAAAATGGGCCCATGTTGGAATTAAGACCTTCAAGAACATCCTGAGGGATGAGAATTTGGTGGATTGGACTCAACTAAAAGAGGACTTTAACCTACCTCAATCCAACTTCAGAACCTACTCAGTGCTTGAAGAGGCCTATAAAGACCTTCCCCTTAATCTGAAGAGCAAAGGTAATGTCTATACTCCAATTGAGTTTAATTGGTTGGGCAGTACCACCCTGTATAATGTCAAAACCAGAATTATTTATAATGAGCTTCTTAAGTTTAAGTCCCAAATGGATTACTTGAATCATATCTGGCATGTTAATAAAGAAGATAAGTTTTGGCTTAAGATTTTAACTTCTTTGGCATGATAACGTGGATGCAAAGAAATCATGTTTTAGATCGTTACTACTATAACAAAAACTCCCATTTAAGTTGAATCATACTGATATTGACATTTGTTCTATCTACAGAGTGCCTGAAACTATTTTTCACATCTTTTTTGACTGTCTGTTTGCAAATGACTTTTAGAATATGTTTTGTAATAGTCAGCTCTTCATTGAAATTAATGGAAAAGTAAACTGGATGCTAATTTTATTTGGGCATGAGCTAAATCTTAACAAAGAGTTGCATTTATTCTCGTAAATGGGTATGTGCAAGATCATGATGGGCCAAAAAGTGGCAATATGATGGGTATTTGTAGGGTATGTGGCTGACGACTTTTTTTTACCCAAAATTGATGAAACGAAAAGGGTTTTTAAAAGAGATTCTCAGATTTCCACCAATATAAATTATGCTTTACTTTGAATTTAATAAATTATTATTATTCTTTTTCTATTTGAATTATGACTAAAGTCTTGATTGATAGGCTGATTGAAAACATCTATAGCTTGGTATCACATTAAATCCAAAACATATGTCACATTCTATGCTTCACATACTATAAGATTAAAAAAAATTGAATTTCATGAAGTTTTGACCAAGTTAAGGTGGTCGTACATATGACTTTTATATTTTATAAAAGTTTGCAATAAAAAATCATAATTAAGTATTTACTTAGAAAAAATAACAAAAAAATATGCATCATTGGGAGATGAGTCCTCTACTTATATCTAAAATATTATAAAAAAATATTATTTTTTATTGGTTAGGTGGTCGACAAACACCTACTTCTTATTTTTTCCCCGAATGGGTACCATGCATTGAAATTTCAAATTTTCACTAAATAGATTTTTTTCAAAAAAAAAAAACCTAGTAGTTTAGAAACTACATTCAATTTGCTATAGGTTCTATTCTTAAATATTTCTGAAATAATATAGATAACTTATTCAATTTTTTATGTCAAGTTGCCTAACTCTGATTTTTCTGAACTTTTTGCCACTTAAGGGCCTATTTTTTCCATGATGATTATGCACATACCCATATCTTATCTACTGAAATCCTATGGTTCATTTGGAGAGAAAGAAATGAAGACAGGTTCAATGGAAGCTGGAGAACACTCACTAAGTCCTCCAAAAGACTCACTCTTTTTAACATTGCGTTTCAGGTTATAGCTTCAATGGTGATCTCAGAGAAGTTCCTGAATGTCTTCAAGGATGGTGTTGAGCTACCAAGTTAGAAAGAAGTGAATTTTGGTCATACTTGGTAGAAAGGACAACCCAATTTAGCAATATTCATGAAGGCCCTTGAGGAATTCCAGAAGGAGGTTAAGGAGAAAGCTCCCAAGGCCCAACAGGAACCTAGAAACTCCAGGATACACACAAATGAGAATGAAGAATTTGAGGAGGCTTTCTCAACTGAAGAAATTGATGTAATTACAACCTTAGCTAGTTGGCAAGATGCAGAATCTGGTGACAAAATAAAAAAACTTCCAATCTGGTCTATGAGCAGCTGCTACAAATGTTCTTCGTACATAAATTGGAAACTACTTTCAGCATATATAAACTGCATCTCTCCTTGTTTAAATTGTATATTCTCTATATAATCCTATAAATCTTGTAACTGCTTCTATTTTAGCCTATAGTTGGGGGTTGCTTTGTATTTTTTGCTGCTAAAAAGCCAATCTATTCTATGCTATAGGAATATCACTGTGCATAAGATGTAGCTAAAAGCTTTAACTATTATTAATAAAAAAAAATAGTTTATATTACTATAAAATATATTTAATATATTGATAAAGAGTTATTTTGTTTTATTTGAAAATTATTTTAAAGTTATTTAAAATTTCTTTTATAATTTTATTTATTTTAAAAAATATATTTATTATTTTTAAGTTTATTTATTTATTTATATTGTCACCACATAATATTTGATTGCTCTTAGTGTAAAATATTTTTTCACTTAATTTTATTTCTATATTATTAGTTTCTCCCAAGGAACTATAAGCACTGCCTAATCTTAACTAGTGATTAAATGTTTTATTTGTAGCCAATAAAAATTCATTATTATTTTTTTGATACATTATATTTTAATTTCCTTAATGTAAAATGCAATATTTTTAACTTTTCAAATTTCAAAAAATTATATTTCTTCAATTTTATTGGCTACAAAACTTTAAGTGCTAAGGGTGGATTTTAGGGAGCATAAACTCTTCAAAATTTATTTACTTGTTATATTTTCCATTATTTTTTGGATACATTATATTTTAATTTCCTTAATGTAAAATGCAAGATTTTTAACTTTTCAAATTTCAAAAATTATATTTCTTCAATTTTATTAATTTCCTCAATGTAAAATGCAAGATTTTTAACTTTTCAAATTTCAAAAATTATATTTCTTCAATTTTATTGGCTACAAAACTTTAAGTGATAAGGGTGGATTTTCAGAGCATAAACTCTTCAAAATTTATTTACTTGTTATATTTTCCATTCTATTAAATTCAAATTTATAAAATAATCTAATAACAAATTCAAATAAATAATATATTTTTAATATATTATATCATTAATTTAACAACATATCATTATGTATATGTAACATATATAATATCTAATATATAATTTTACATCATATTATAATATTATAGTATATATAATATATATGTAACATATATACCATCTAAAATATAATTTAATATATTAGATAATAATATTATAATTTTACATTTTAAGTTTAAATTATGTAATATATTGTCTTTTTAATAATTTAATATATTATATTATTAAATATTTTTAATATATATTATATTAAATTAAATTAACATCTAATATATTAAATTAATCTTGTTAATTATATCTTTTAACTAATTGAAAACAAAACAAACATATTTTGTCTAATTTTTCTTTATAATGTTAAAAGAGCAAACATTTATTTTTAATAATAAAAAAATACAAAATATGGCTCAACATTTTTTATTTATAAAATATATTAAATTTTATATTATTTCAATAATTAATAAATTTAATTGTATAGAAGATAAATTTATATTATGATTATTTTAATTAGATAGTGATGAAGTATTTTTCTATTTTAAAATTTGATACAAAGTTGTATTTTTTTTAATAATGTATAAATAAAAATAAATCTAATGATATATTAGTTTGATTAGATAATCAATAAAAATAATGTAGTGGATAGATTATAAATAAATTAGTATAAATATTTTACATATTAAATATATATCAATTTGGAAGAATCTATATAATTTATGTCACACAATTAAGATAGATATTTCAATATAAATATATATCATATCTTTCAAATAAATATATTTTAAGAAATATATGTTAATCATGAACACTAATAATTAGACATCTTAAATAATCTATTTAGAAAATATTTAGATATATTAATCTCTACTTAAGAGTTATTTTATTTTATGACATAATTATTTTATTTAGTACATACATACATAGACACATTTTAATTTTATCTAAGAATTATTATCATCTATCTAAACTACTAAATAAATAAATAGTTTCATCAATACATAAATATGTAAGTTGATAGATAAAGAAAAGACAAACACTATTTACATTTACCCAAGAATTAGTTTTATTTATTTTTTAACAATTTTTTAATGTTATATAGATATAAAATAAATAATACAACATATGCAAACAATTATAAAAAAATAATTTCATCTTTTTTTTCTAGACAAATTTTTCACTTAATAGGACATCTTAATTATTAAATGGTATCCTTATTATATTTATTATTAAATATTAATTATTTACTGTGTAAATGACTATAGGTGATTTATACACAGTTGTGAAGTGAGAGCCAATTTTGTTATAATACACTTCTCAAAATATTAGTCAATAAACTAAACACTTGTTGACAAATAAAAAAGTGTGTGTAACTATAGCTATTGTATATGATAGCTGACCTATATTATATATGAGTAGAACTTTAAAAAAATGCATGTTTATTATCTTTCTATTTTAAAATTTTAAAATTCTTTATTATAAAGTAGCCTAAGTGTGTGAACAAAATCTATTAAGGAGTCACATACACAATTAATAAAAACTAAAACACACCAAACATATCAAAATAATAAAAACTAAAATACAACTAACATATATATTTGGAAAAAAATTGCATTCCACAAAAGTCAAATATAAATAGTGTGTGTTAGTAGATTATTCACTATTTGAAATTTTCAACTTTTTTCTCTATTGTTCAATCATATAAATAATCACTAACCAATAGTTGGGTAAATTATATTTCTATATGGAATAATTTACCTCTGAATTTTATGAGGTATAACCTCATTTGATAAGAGAATAGAAATAATTTACACAACTCCCTTGTTTGATAAGAGAATACATTCTTTTATGAGTTTTAATTTTTTTTAAGATGGGTATGCTTTTAACTAGAAAGCAATGAAGGGTGAAATAATAGGAGCAACACAAATCAATAAAATGCTCCCAATGAATCTTTTATTGAACAAAATGTAATTTTTTAAGAAAATAATCAAAACATAGACTAATTGCATTCCACAAAGCATAAAATAATAAACTTATCAACCAAAAATAATTCTAAACTCGAGAAGATTAGATACTAGAAATGGTTCTCACATTCACACAAAAATGCAATAACCAACAAAACCAATCACAATGCTTCCCTTTTTCAAAAATGTGTTATAAGTTCTTTCGGTAACATCATAGTTTATATACATTTACAAGAGTAACTGCTTCTTGAAAGTAACTAAAAAGAAGAGGTTAAGAGCCCCTTAAACTTCTCAAGACCCTAAGTTATTTAGAAAAAAAACCAATAAAAACACGAGGCAATATTGGGCTCGGGTGGTGCACTATCAACATTCCTTTCTTGTGATGATTGAGTAGATTGTGTAGCAATTCTGGCTTTGTATGTTTAAAAATATTTTATCACTAGAGGCATCTTGCTATGTTGAAGAATAATTACATTTTTAGTTCTCAATTTTCACAAAGCTTTATTTCCTCATACCAAATCTACCTTACCAGAGAATGTTGTTGCATGCCCAAAGAATTGAGATAAAGATAAGTCAATATTACTTAATCTTCTAATGCTATCCACATTAAAAGGTTGTTTGTTGAAAAGGTTCTCAATCAATTCTTTGAACTTTCTCTTTCATGTTTCTACATTCTCATCTTGAGAATCATCTTCTCTTTGAAGGCTAAGGCATATGCTTGAAAGATCCTTGAATGTCAATCTTCATCTGATTACATTCCTTGAGAAATCTTATTTACTTGAATATGTTTTGTTTCAAAAAAAAGAGTTTCCATTCAATACATTCCAAGAGGTTCCACATAAAATATCTTTCATATTCAATTTTTGGAAAATAATTCTTAGCTATTAGTTTATTTGAACTCAGACCGATTATTTCCTTGAGATCACTGTCAGTCTTCAACCAAATAGATTCTTCATGTTTGGTGACAAAAATTTCATTATCAATCTCTTTCTTCAATACCTTAATATCCTCACATATTTTCTTCATGTTTCTAACAACCTTTGTTCCCCTTACCAACATATCCTCAAGGTCCAATATTTTATGACCTTCCCATAAGACTCGTAAACATGAATCTTATCAATCATTTCTTTTCCACTTTAAATAGATAAAGGATCAAAATATACTTCAATTTGGCCAATGGGTTGAGTAGAAAGGTCAACAAGATATCTTAAATAATTGGTTAAAGCATTAACCTATTGTTTTAACTAGTCTTTTCTCTAGTTTTCTTTTTCTATCATTTCTACAAGCCTAGCAATTGACACTTAAAAATTATGGACATGTCAATCTCTTGTAGAGGGTCCCAGATTAATCCAAGTGATACTTAAATCACTTTCAATCATTTGGCTAGCCTCTTTTTGAGTGGAGAGATGAGCAACCTTAACATACATATTTCTCTAGGAGGGATCATTCAACAATTGGGATGTGGTTTTAGGTTTTTGACATGTCACATTCTTTGGATTAATTGAGACACAATATCCTTATTGGGTAGACTGAAGTCAACCACCCTTTTTTCTTGGTTAAATATTGTTCTAACCATGAGACAAATGAAGGTGTGGAGACTTTACTAGTTCTTGGAAAATAAATTTGAAGTGACCTTTTGAGAGGAGATGCATCAAATACCTCACAAGCATTTTACAAATTCCTACTTCCTAAGGGATCCTTATCATCATCTCCACTACCTCCAGAGGTAGTCTACTATGTTGTGGATGCCATTTTTTGAAGTGATGAAGACCTCCTCTAACTAATCTATGATTTCTTTGTAGCTTCCTTAGCTTTTCGAGGGGTGAGATTTTTCATTTTAGCCTTATTTTTCATTATCCATTCCTTTATTCACCTAAGTACTATTTCCATCTTAACCTCAATGATTTATATTTCCTTAAAAATCCAATATATTAGTAGGATGGTTGGATTTGTATGTGGTCTATGAAGATGCAATCAACCAGATTAGAGTCATCATCTTCGATACCCTGGATATCATAATTTAATCTTAAAGTTACAATCTACCTTAGTGACAACCTCATCAATCATCTTCTCCTTACTTCATATTCGTTTGCACAATCTACCCAATATTCTTCCAAATTTAGAATGTGAGCTTCAAATGAGAACTTATAATTATTTTTGAATGAATTTTTGAAAATTTTTCTCAAGGTTGTGGAAACCTTATTGAATTTCGATAGAGGTTTGAAAACCTCTAGAAAGTTCCAAAATTAAACTTCAATTCCTTTGATCTTTCCAAAATTTTGTGAGAGCTCATGGTGGAACCAAAGTATCAAAATTTGTCGACTATGGACTTGGTTGTGGAAACCATGTCGGATCTTGATGCTGGTTGTGAAACCATAGAATCCAAAATAAAATAACTCACCATCCTAAGGATGTGGAAACCCTTTGGAGTTTAATGAGGTTTCTAAAACCTTTCAGCTTGTAACAAAGGTTTCAAAACCTTCAATAAGTTCATAAATGCTTCTTTATTGTCTTCAATTTCTCCACTTTTGATTGAATGGGTCAACTTTCCCTACTTGTGTTGGATTTAGACTAGGTTAGGAAAACATTATTGAAACCCAATGAGGTTTTGAAAACCTCATCGATAGCTAATTATATTATTATAACTCAAGTAATGAACGACACATCAAAAATAATATGAACTTTTAACAAGTTTTCAGGATAACACATGGTTAGTGAAACATTGTCAAAAATTGACAAGGTTCTAAGAACCTTATCGAAACTAAATGACCAATGATGAACTTCTCCAAATTTTAGCAAGGCTCAAAAGGATTTGATGAAAATTGAGGTAACAATTGGCTCTAATTGAGGACAAATACTATAAAGGATAATAAAGAACCCAAAACACAAGATTTATGACTGTCCATGGGTAATAGAGTCACTAGTTGTGAAGTATAAGAAAACACATGATGAACAAAAATTAAAAGAATGAAGCAAACCAAAAGAGAACAAACCCAAAACACCTAACCTACTATTTACAAAGGGTGGGACATACACGCTCCTATTCCCCGAATAACACCTCCTACTGAGCTCTCTTCCACTCTATTATGCAGTCCTAACCTACTATTTACAGAGGAATCAACATACACCCTCCTATTCCCTGAACTACTTAGCTCTCTTCCACTCTATTGTGCAGTCCTCTCTACTTTCATTGGTGTGGATTGTTCAATGTTTTTCCTTTTTATCTCATGCTCATAAGGAATGACCTCACTTCTCCGCCACACCTCCAATCTATGCAGCCCCCAAAAACTATTAATTCAAATTTTAATGATACCCCTTTATGCACCATGTCATTTCTCCTTTTGTGGTGTGACTTATTCCTCCTTCCAAGCACATTCCTTCCCCTTTCTACCTTCAACGTAGCCCTCCTTACTGCCCAAATTGGCCTTTTTATCCCATCCTTCTTATTACAATTTTAATTTCTTTTGCTCATGAAATCATGCATTGTTCAAAAATCTTTTAGGATATGTCTATGTATTATTTTGAGGTCAATGGTTCTACCAACATCAGTTGGCCAATTAAAAGAAACTTTTAAAATCTTTAATTTTCTTCAAACACTATATCTAGAGACTCTAAAGATATATGATTACATTTGTTGTATTGTCAAAAATCACCTACTTTGCAATTTCTTGATATTGTTTATGGTATTACATGTCACCATCTAAAACATATAAAACAAGAGCTACAGGATAGCGAAGTTCCTACCAAAAAGTTATAAAGTAGTTATGTTTTAAAAAGTTAGAAATGAAATTATTGATGAGGTGGGATTGTTGTGTAAGAAGAACATATGATTAAGTTAAGGATTGTATTTTTTGTTATAACTTTAGTTATAATATATTAAATTATATTTTATATGTTATATATGTTACATATATATTGTATATATATTATAATATTAGACTTAGATTTCTATTTTTTCCTATTTTTACATTAACCATAATTCATTGATATAAGAAAAATATAGGATAGATAATATTTTTTTATTTTGATTAATAAAAAAGTTAAGTATTAAAGATTGAATAAATGAAAAATTATAATAAAAGATTGATTCAAGAAGAAAATTATTAAAATTAAAATTATTTATATTAATAATTAAAATATAAGATAATAAAAAAATTAAAGGGGTTGAGATCAAATTTTTAAACTTATTTATTATAGTGGATTTCTTAAACAATTATTCTTTTGGAAATATCAAATCTAAGAATGAAACCAAAATAAAATTTTAATAAAATATATTTCAATAAAATGATGTGTACACTAAGTTAAAGCATTTATATTGCTAGTCAAATGGTATGTAGGGAAAATGAAAATTAAGAGATAAAAATTCTTGCTTGGTAAAATTGGAAAACATTATTATTATAATGACACAATTTTAGATGTATTAATAAAGGTATAAGGAATTTATTCATATTTAAAAAATAAAAATATATACTATCTATAGCAACAATTTTTTTGGGGCTAGAAATTTATAAATTATAGGTTGAATGGTAAGGCTAACAATTTTTGTTGTCGTTCATATTGTTTGTGCTAGGTTTTTTCCCATCTATCTTTCACTCTCTTTGTTTATGCTTGTGTTTCTCCTTTTAGTTGTTCGGTGGGTTGAGGTGTCTATGCTTTTTCTTTTGATTGTTTTATTGAACTCATGGGTTTACGGGCCTTCCCCTACTTTCAATATAAAAAAAATACCATTTAAAATTAAATTATATCAGTAGTCAAATGCTATGCAAATGATAAGATTAATAGATAAATACTAAGTATGATTTGTTACATTGCAGGATTATATAACTGATAAAATTAATAGATAAATGCTAACCTTATAAAAGACTCAGCAATTCATAGGTATATGTAACAAGTAAATAAATTTTGAAAAGTTTAAAATTTTTCCTAAAAATTAGTTGAATATTTTTTTATTATCCACCATTCCATAATAATCGTTAATGGAAGTAATGGAAGTGCCAAAATCGTTTATATCGGGTGAAAATTGTGTACCAATTAGATTCAAGAGAATTGATTTTTGAAATATATTTTGTTATATAATTCGCATCTATACATTGATAATAGATTGAAAAATTCAAATAGAAAAATTACTCAAATTCTCATTGGTTAACATGAGAGTTATTAATAACTAGTTAAATTCTAGTGGTGCCTACTAATAATGTCAAGTTTCAATTAAATCTAACATAAGTGTCAAAAACTAACCCCTTAAGGAAATTTTGAAATCTTTACATGACAATATAACACTAGATATATATTTTTATTTTATTTTTAAATTGAAAAAATGTAATTACAAATAATAGTGCAGTTATAAAACTGCAAGAAAAAGAGTACAGATATAATAATGCAATTATAAAACTGATAGTTGTAACATTAGGGGAGAGGGGTCCATAGTGGAGTGGGGTCCAATAGTGGAGATAGAAGTAGTCCTTAGTGGGCCCCATAGTGGAGCACCTTAATATTCAATTGCAAAATATTTTTTATCCATAAAGTACACAAACTGACAAATCATGTGATACCACATCAATGCACCAATAAAACATAACTTAGTGCACCATTAATCGTAGGTATAAATATACCTACAATTGTAAGTATAAATATACCTACAATTTTGCAATCACAGAACATGAAGGGACGCTGTGGTGGCACGCACATATCTCATATCTGAGAGCAACTGTGCATGGAGCTTTGGCCATTTTACCTCGCCGTGGAAATACGTATCCGTTTCCCAAACCAGCTGCTGAGTTTCCTATTATTTTGGGTAGGTAGCTATGAAATCTCACTCTATAATTCATATTATATTTCATTGGAAATAGGATTCACGTTTATATCGTTCATGAAGCGTCCATTGTTCTAAAAAATTTAAACAGCAGTTTCAAAAGCTTTTATTCCTTTTTTGTTTCTTAATACTAAAATCTTTAAATGTTTGTGTTTAGAAAGTTATGGTCTATCTGGCACATAAATAGATCTTATTTCTAAAAATTTCGTAAACGTCAGTCTGTAAATTAATAATTATATTAGAAAAGATTTGGAAATGAAAAATTATATTGTGGTTCAAACAACTATCCTTTCACTCGATCTATTTAAGACTTTTTTTTTTGGAATCTATAAATTATTTTTCCATGGTATGATCATGTCTGGAATTTGAATGTGACTGTTTTTTGCATTTTAGACCATATATTACAACTTTAAAATTTTGTAGATGGTATAATTTGACTTGCTATATTTTTATATTT
This sequence comes from Sequoia sempervirens, assembly GCA_007258455.2. Classification (NCBI taxonomy): domain Eukaryota; kingdom Viridiplantae; phylum Streptophyta; class Pinopsida; order Cupressales; family Cupressaceae; genus Sequoia; species Sequoia sempervirens. Next base: position 566,205,907 of record VDFB02193867.1, on the reverse strand, counting down.
TTTAGTTATTATTAAACCATAAAATTTATGATATATAAAAATTAGTTTAGAATCCTTTCAAAATAGAATATAATTCTTTTTAATTTTAAAAATATTTTTAGCAATAAATTATGATTTTGACATTTTTACTATTAATTATCATTGTTTTATATTAATATATATGTTTTATAATATTTATTATAAAAATACATAGTAATTCAAAATATTTTTAAATAGAATATAATTGTTTTTTAAATTTTAAAATATTTTTAACAAGATTTATTTTTAATATGAATTTAGAAACTTTAGTAAATTTAAGATTTTTAGATTTATCACTAATTATCATTGTTTTTTAATTTTACATAGTTTCTTTAATATATATATATATATATATATATATATATATATATAGAATATCCATATCACTAACATAAATGAATTTTTAATTTTTTACAAGATTCAACATTTATGTTTTAATGGTGAGAATGTATTTTCAATGACTTTACATTTGCTTATATATTTAATATTTCAAAATTTAATGTAAAATTTTATTTGATATTTACAAATAATTTTTTTTGATTAATAAAATCAATCAAAAATATTTTAATATAAAAATTCATAAATTAAATATTTTTTTTTTGACAATTTATATTTGTCATAAAACATAGAGATTTAAATGATCAAACTATCACAAAATTTTCATAGGACAGATAGAGGACAGGTAGAGGTGAATGCCAATTTCCTCGTTAGTTGGTGCAACTTTTAATTTCAATTTTCTACTTACGAATTGAAGACGTAACAACCAAGTGTTCAAATACATACAAAAGTCCACGAAGCTTTTGACATTGACTCTTTATTATTAGATAAATGATGCCTTTTATGTTTTACGTGATCTTGCGACTTTTTAAGAATTTATTTTTTTATTCGGATTGATATATATTTAAATTAAAAGATTCAGTTGCCTACGTCTAAGTAGTTGTTGAGAAAGATATTTAGCAAAATGCTATACCACGCATTTAAGTTTCTATTAGAAATCAATTGTAATATTGTTGACGGTATGTATTTTTAGTGTTGATTTCACATTATAAGCGTTTAAAGTATGGCATGGGAGCAAGTTATTCAGCAATAAAGTATTGCCATATTAGAAGAAATTGTGTCCCATTACAATAAATTATAGCAATATTTGGAACGAAATATAATTTAATGTTAGCACCAAAAGTATTTAATCTGGTGCGCAGTCCATGTCTTTTTCTATTGACCTTTTTTATTGCAAACCGTTGGAAAAGATATACTTCTGAATCAAAATTGGAATTAAATTTTGTGTACAGGAGAATGGTGGAATGTGAATGTTGAAGATGTAATAGCAGAAGCTATTTGGATAGGAGGTGTACCAAATGATTCAGATGCATACACCATCAACAGCTGACCAGGAGACTTTTTCCCTTTCTTTGCAAATGGTTTGTGACTTTTTTGCATAAATGAATTGTAAGAAAAACAATTTTGAAGAGACCGCTAATTTAGTGAATGAATTATGGATTACAGATACTGCTCGATTTTTGGTTGAGAAAGGAAAAACGTACTTGCTGAGGATTGTAAATGTCGCGATGATTCATGCATCCTTCTTCAAAATTGCACAGCACAAAATGACTGTTGTGGCAGTGGATGTTGTGTATACCAAACCATATGAGACTAATTTGCTCATCATACAACCAGGGAACACCATGGATGTGCTCATAACAGCTGGGCAGGAGTCGGGGCCGTACTACATTGGCACCCGTGTATACAACAACTAACCCCTAGGGACTTGGTACTTGAATACTAGTTCTACTGCAATACTAGAATACAAAGGCAACCACAATACATTTGCTCCTATCTTGCCAAATTTTCCTACATTTAATGATACGCCAACCACATTCAAATTTAGTACAGACCTGAGAAGCCTGAATGTATCTGTCCCGGTCCCATAGACTGTTGACGAAGAAATGTTTATAACAGAGGGATTGCAACTGCCCAGTTGTCTACACAATTCCTGCGCAGGGATCAATGGTAGTACAGGAGTTGGAAGTTTTAATAACATTTCATTCATCTTGCTGCAAATATCTATTTTGCTGGCTTACTATTATGGTATAGATGGAGTGTATACCACAGATTTCCCAAATAATCCTCCGGTGGTGTTCAATTACATTGGAGATGTGCCACAAAATCTTTGGCAGCCTATGTTCGGGACAAGAGTAAAAGTTTTGAAATTCAATAGCAGTGTGCAAATAGTATTGCAGAATATCGGGATTATTACAATACAGAACCATCCTATACACCTTCATGGCCATAATTTCTATGTTGTGGGGCAAGGCTTTGGAAACTATAATTCCCAAACGGATCCCGCAAACTTCAATCTGGTAGATCCTCAGATGGTGAATACAATCAGAGTTCCTACTGGTGGGTGGGCGGTCATCAGATTTATAGCCGACAATCCAGGTAAGCTAGTTCATACTATAAGTACATATTTTAATGCTCGCTCTTTTATTTGTATATACTCAAGTTCTCGAATCTAATTTTGTTTATTTTTTTGTTACATAACAGGAAGACGGGCCTGGAAATTCGGACACATTGCTTCCTCCCCCAAGGGATCTACCCAAATGCTAGATGGATCTCTTCATCCATCCCACTGCTCTAGTAAAAGAGACTCCATTTCTTTCAATTTGTGTTCTTTTAATTGAGAAAATAAAAGTGTGTACCAATGCAAGTTGGTTTAAGAAACTAACTTGACATATAAAAGTAAGCAACATCTGGACAGTAGGGTAAATGTGGTTGGGTAAATGAGGTTGGCCCTATAACAGTTGTTTTAAGTCTACATTTAACATTGTAAATATCAATTTTATTAATATATGTGATAATAAATCCTTTTCAATAAAATTTTGTATTTTTTTTAAGTAATTTTTTAAATAGTTAGATATTAATTCTTTTTATTGGTGAAATTTGAATATATTATTTTTCATTTAGTATTGTGTTTATTTTAAGGGAAGAGTTTTGACTTATATATATATTTGATAACATGTGTAGTTTTGTGTAAAATTGGGTCCCTTGTCATATGCTATTACCTATTCCATTTCACATCATTCTACACACCCACCTCTTATCCCTTTTTCCAGGGTCACAAACCCTTATACATTCACCCTATCTAGTCATTTACTACTCTTTTATTTGCACTAATTTCCATCCACACTATTTAAAATGATCTCATCCTTTTCTGTCTAGAAACCAATTTATGATCAAAATGTTATCCTCATTATCGTGGATTCATCCCAACCTAGTTCATTTTTTTGAAGTCAAAATTTTCCAACTTTGTACCTTTACGCTTCCCTCCTAGACCAACTAAATAGTTTAAGCATTATCAAACTGGAAAGTTGTTAAACTAACCAATAAATGAATTAAAAATTAATTCATAGTCAAAATATTCTATGCATGTACATGTTAAATCATTTTTTTAAGTTAACAAGCTACGCAAAGCACCATGGGGTTGAATCTCATATCTAAAATTTTAACAATTGGCATGACATGTTAACTACTTACCTAAGACTTACTAAACACATGATTGTGTAATATGTTGATATGCCATTGTGTTTAAATGCATTCTATGTTCTCATTCTAATAATCTCTCCCACTTAGTAATTCAAACGTTCAATCATTCTAGAGAGAAAATAATAGTGATTTTTTATTTATTTGGTGCTATAAAAATATATAAAATCTACATCTTAGGCTCCTACATACTATTTTCAATAGTCTTAATTTTCAAGGGTTTGATCAAGGTGCAGTTACTTTATAGTCTAACCATATAAAAAATTAGAAAGGTATTTATCAATAATGGATTCACTGTCAACACTATTATCCCTTAATCCTATAATAGACACTAGATACCCAAGCTTGAGAATGTTTGCTGACCTATATAATGAAGTTGGATTGATGATTAGACTATGGTAGCTAAAAGCTCAATTGATAGGAATGAGTTTCTCTTTTTATGTCAGGTTGTGCATGACCTAGGGGTTGATCAAAGGCATCTAAACAAGACAATTTAAGAGAAATATTCAACATAATTAGATCTCTTATACACCATATCCTATGTATACTAATAACATAACTATTTATCACTAAGTATTCAAGTATATTGATGACATTTAAAGACTTGTCAACCATTTACATAACACATAACAACAACATATATATGTAACAAGAGGTATTAAGCTAGCTACTTAAGATTTCTTAGAACTTCATGTACAATTTGGAATCTATATTATATAAGCTTTTGAACATATATTAGTCATAAGATCTCAATTAATTTATTATGAGTTACTTTTAAAAGTTATATAAGAAGAAAAAGGTTTGTACATACGTAACTCTCTAAATATATGTCAAATTTGGATTCAACAAGGATTTACCATAGAGTTATAATATTCAATCATTTATATAAGAATGACCTAGAATAATTATAAAATAGCAAAGAGATAATAATAAATATGATTTAGATGGTGATTGAAAGAAAATCATTTATCATATCAAATTACTTCCTAATAAATATAAAATTAATTTAAAACTCAAAAAGTAGATAGACCATGTGAAGGTCTACAACAAAGAACTAGACTTATATAGACATTTAAATTTTTAACACAAGAGATATCACATAATTGGATATTGTGCCATAAGAAAATGGCCCTTTGTCATTTCCATGGCCTTTTAGGTCTTGTTTCATGGTGTTGGAACTATGTTGCTTTGATTTTATGTTGTGACATGGCTTGAACAAGCTTATTTAGGTGCTAAAATTCAAAGAACGATGTCTTGTGAAGGTTTTGTGAAGTGTTGTAAGACATTTCCACATTCTTCTAGACTCTATTTAATACAATTCACCTAAAAATCAACTTTTGACTCATCAAAAAGTCCTATATTGAAGTGTTGTAAAGTCTTGTAACAAGATTTCACACTTTTCTAGGCACATCTTCACTATTTACACCTTTCTTATGCTTTATTTTGTCTTTTTATGCTCTCATATGACTTCATTAAGTGTATTTTTGCATATTATCCAGACAAATAATGTTAATTAAATACAACATTATTCCTGACACTTGCTTTTATGTCCTAGGTGGGACCCATTCTCCATAGGTGGAAAATGATTCCCCCTTGGCCCCAATTTCAAAATATTTTAAATTTTCTTTCAAGATTTTATTAAAAATCACTTGATGTCATCCTATGATGAGGTATGAATGGATACTAAGGCACAAGAATTGTATAAATAAGTGATTTTCACCTCATTTTAGAACCCCCACAATCTCCTCACTCAAATATTCAATCTCCTAACACATTCAAGCAATCTCAAGCATTTTACATCATTAATTAAAACAATTTTCAAGCACTTTGAGGCTACCATTGACATTACTTCAGAATTACAAGATCAAGAGTTAGGCGAGTTGATATCATTTGCATGTTATTACTTTATCTTTCTCTTGCATTTCATTTTCTTTTCAAGGGTTTAATTACCACAAGTAGGGTTTGACCAAGGCAAACCCCTATTCACTAACCCTAATCATTTCCCCCATTTTGCTTGTGTATTTGCAACCTTTTGTTTGTAGATTTGATAGGTTATAAGGTGCTGAAGATTGATTTTTATGTCAACTAGGTGCTTCAAGTCAACATAAGTCAAATTCAAGCTTGGAGAGATTTATTTGTCTATTTTCTATAGATTTGACTTCAAGAACCCGACAACCAGACATTTCCAGATCTAGTGTTGCATAGTTGTCTCCTGGTTTTTCAAAAATTTGGGAGGGGACTGATTCGTCACCTGTGGTGAATGAGTCCCACCTTAGGACTAGAAACTTGAGTTTTTCCAGATTTCAGATCCCAACAGATATAAATCAACTCCCAACAATTTTTCATCAGTAGGAGGACTTATTCGCCACCTTGGGTGAATGAGTCCCACTGTGAAAAATAAGTAAATTTCATCATCATTCCAAACACTCCAAAAATCTCACACTTCATCTAGGTGCACTCAGATTTACCCCTGTACTCTCTGTTCTACATAATTTCTTCATTTTCACAGTTGTTTGCATATCACAATGTGTTTTCAAAAATAGCTTAAATTACACTTTTGCATTCATTTTAGTTCATTTTAATCAATCAATTGCATTTATTTAAGTTCATTTACATCATATCACATTGTACACATCCTAATTTGAGTGTTACATAAGCATTTTTTGACCTAAATATTTCTCCTTTTAGGTGAAAAACCCTAGAAGTGCAAGAGCAAGCATTTAGGTTCCCAAAAATCTATGTTTTAGATATGCTTCAAATATATATTATACTTAGAAATATACCACATAAATTAAATTAAATAGTATTACAAATACTTTTCTATGGTTTCATAATATTGCACAAATTAATATATCAATGAAACATGTCAACAAATGCAACAATAGATACACACACAATTTAGTAAGACATTTTAATTTTTCATGAATATATTCAAACTATGGAGAGGCCTCTACTAGTGTGCACCCATACCTCAATTTATACAAATAATTTCCTTAATCCTCCAAAATAGTGACATGTATTAGTTGATCCCCTAAAAGATACTACCTACAACCCTCTATAAAATGGTGAAGAGATCTATTCTCATGAGAGAAAATAAAAAATTTAATACCTCTAGAGCTACCTAAATTTGAGGATGTTGAAACATGTAGAAAATATAAAGGCATATTGTGATAATTTTAAAGTTTATTGCATCAACCACTTCAACAATTAGTACTTTGAAAAAAATGATGCTATGTTAGAATTCATGAAAGTTATATTTTAGATTATAAATATACAAGAATAAGGAGAATAATTTTATATTCATGCAAGTAAGCTACATACAAACACCCCTCTCTATTGGTTCTTGGCCATTTTTTTATTTCCATTTTACCATTGCCATACAATTGTACATAATGTATGATTTTTAAATACCTATCCTTATGGACTTATCAACTATATAAAATATGATGTTTAATATTCCAATAGGTCCATAATGTTACTAGGGAATCCATCTACCTACCTATGTATATTTTCCTTTTATATGCCTCACCCACAAAATGTAAAAAATTGTGTTCTTTTGAATATGTTGTGGGCCCTACATATGGTTAATATATTTGAATAGAATTTGATGTTGGAAAAATGAGTAAGTTATCTATATGTTGTCATTGATGTCACCATGTTAGTAGTTTGGTCTGGTACTCTAAACTGGTGCATATAACTATTTTCTCTTCTCCGGTGGCTGATCTGGTATTTTTGGTTGCCCCTTCGGTATTCTTGTTCGCATTTCTCCACAGTTGAAAATTGTTGATTGAAATTTTGGGAAACTACTTATGGATGTTAAAGGCATGCATGATCAGGATATTTCTTGTTTTTTTTCTCATACAATAAAGTGACATTATTCTATTTGTTGCGTTGAAGACTATTCCTGGCCCACTTGTCAAGACACTTTTGATATGATATGAAACACTTAAGTGTGACCTATTTTGTGGTCTAGGCCAGCACAATGTATCGTGCTAACGATCAAATTTCATTTTGAAAATATTTTGTGGAGCCGACAATTGATATCTTTTATAATGAATTGTATCTAATTAGGCTAACCTAATTGATTCTTGCAATAGAGATCAAATATATATATATATATATGGAAAATATTTTGTGTGTGTGGAAAAAGAGATCGTGCATGAAGAGAAGTAAGAAAATAGAAGAGACACAGAAGAAATATTGAGTGAGTAATGAGTGTAAAAGTGTAATAAAAAAGGCAACAATTGTGGGCATCACTAGAACTATATCAACAGATGATAGGTGCATCTTTCCAGTTCATTTTTGGGTTGTAAAGCCTTAATTCATTTTTGTATAATCCTATGTAGGCAACATGCCTCCCTGTTGGACAATGAGTCCTTTTTGTAGGCAACGAGCCTCCCTGTTGGACAATGAGTCCTTTTTGTGGGTAGCGAGCCTTTGTACTTGGATAGTGAGTCCTTCTTTTGGTAGTGAGCTTGTTTTGAAAACACTATATAGTGTGAGTTAACCCTCACCATGGTTTTTCCCTTATTGGGTTTTCCACATAAAAATTTGGTGTTCATTATGTTGATTTACTTTCTATTATTTATGTTTCATGCTTATATTTAATAACAAAATAGTGTGGTTGAAGATTTGATAAGTGAAATATTTCAGATTGAATTTATGTGACAACTGATTCACCCCGCCTGTTAGTTGTCTTGCAATTTTTTAACAATTGGTATCAAAACTTGTGGTTCCTTGTGTAGAGCTTAACCACTTGAGGAGGATCCTAAAGGCTGGTTGAATGGATGATAAAGGAGAGATTCAGACTACTCTTGAAGATCTTGAAAAAGTGGAAAGATAAAACAAAGATCTAAAAGAGAATCTTGATGAAGTAAATGAATGAGTTCAGAAATTGAAGGAACAGTTGAAGAAATTTAAGGAAAAACACAGAGAAGTAAGTGAACAACTGAAATAAGAGATAATTGGACTAAAAGTGATAGTAGAAGAAAATAAGACGATTGAAAAATGTCTGAATACAATGGTGAAAAACAAGTCTGATGAATGTTCCAGACTCGAGCAAGAGATAGTAAACTTAAGAGTGGCTCTAGAGAAGGCTAAACTATGTGAAAGTAATTTTAGATCTAGCTCTGGTAAGCTTGAAGAATTTCTTGCAAAACAAACACCGTGTAAAGACAAAGGTGGCTTAGGAGTTGATACCGGTGAAAGTTCTAAAGATGCGACAAAGAATCAAGGCAAGAGGAAGCAAAGAAGGAATTTTGCAAGAAGACTGCCTGTGAGACAACCTAATGAATAGAGGTACCCCTCTTTTGATGGTGCTTGATTTTCTTGTAACAAATATTGTCATAGAGCAACTAAATGTAGGAGCAGGATGAACCAATTTTCTAGCTCCCTTTTCAAAAAATGCTTTGAATGTGGGAAGTTTGGACATAAGGCTATAGAATGTAGATCTCAAGTGTGTATGTTCAGTCAGGTAATGAGGAACAAGTTTAATGAAGGTAGAATGAATCAATTCTTTAATGACTACTGCTATAACTACAATAAACCTGGACATGTATCTAAAGTTTGTAAGAACAAGGAAGAAAAGAAGTCTACTTTGGAAGAGAAGAGTGAACCAGTAAAGAAGATTGACAAAGAAGAGATGAAACAAGAAATGGATAAGGCATGGAAGAAAAAAGAAGAAGAAAAATTAGAGACCCCAGATGTGTCTGTACCCTCATTTGGTACAAATGACTTATTTAGAATTTAGATCTAGCACGGTCTTAGAGGGAGCATTATCAGAAGATCATAAAAAACCCCTAGAAGAATGGCGTGTCATAGGACGACATGTGGTTAGAATGTGAAGAATTTCTATTCAAATGTTTTTGAAAAGGAACCAGTGAAAAATATGTTGGTATAAGGATTTGCAGACTGAATTGGGTCTTTCTGTGGTAAGTGAAGTGTGTATTTAGCAGCTTTTGTGTTTGTCACATTTAATGTGCTTAGGGAAAACTCAATGGTGGTTAAGTAAAAATTTGTTATTCTTTTTGGTTAGTTGTGCATCTAAGGTCTTTGGAAGGTGTTTTGAAGAAATCTTGAGGCATGCTCAAAGTATTTCTAAAGGGGATTCAAAGATTGATTTAGGTAATCTAGAATTCTTTTTCTCTTATTGCAAAAGGAAAGAAGAAAATAAAAAAAGTTTCGCTGAATTTCAAGGAAGCATATCAGTGGATGGTGTTTTGTATGGTGTTACCTATCTGAAGTTGAAAAAGGTCAAAGTAGAAGAATATGATAATAGGAAAATGAAAGGAATTGAACTAGGGTTGAGAAAAGTTGAATTATAGAATATAAAAACCCTAGGGATGGATTTATGGAGTGAATTTCTTTAGATTACAGGTAAAGAGGTTATCTTGTTCTTGTTGAACTCTTTCCAGGACAGAAGCATTATTTTGGAAAAACCCTATTTGATCTTGAAGGAAGCTATGGAAGTGATCACTGGATTATGTAGCATTGGACAACTCCCTGGAAAGAAAAATGTGAAGTATAAAGATGTGGTGGAGTTGACTTCCATCAGTAGAGATCTTAGAGTACTATTGATGGATACACTTGTTGAATCAACTGTTAGGTATGTTGTGTATGGCATCTCATACAAAATTTATTTTAGAAATTGTGAAATCTCAACTTCAGCTATTGTCATACATATTTCCCACATGATGGTTAAGGAGAACATACAATTTGATTTATGTAGCTTGCTATTTGAGAATTTTCTTTAAAATGTTTGAATGTCATTGGTTGAGAATTATCCCTCTCATTTTAGATCCTTGTTGGTATGTTTGGTGGTTTACTTTATGAAATCTCTAATGGGAAAAGATAATGTGATGTGGGAATCTAGTATCCCTATTGGAAAACAAATTTATAGGTATCTAGAGTATTTGGAAGATAATGAAAACATGTCTAGATCGTATTTCTCATCTTTACGAGAAAACCCTTGCTCTAGTATATCTGTATCAGGTCGATTTGAAGTGGGTTCTTCCTTAGGAAAAAGAGAAATGGAGGTTGTTATTTGTGATTCCCCTCCCGAATTGAAAAGGAGAAAAGAGATAACTAAAGACATCATTGACATTTTAGATGAGAAGGAGAAAGAGTCTCTGACTAGTACTGAATCCTTGGATCCTAATGACATCCAGTCTATGATAGTTGAAGGAAAACTAAAGAAGATTGGTGAACTATGGAATGTTTCCTCGCCTATTGAAAAACTAAAAATTGATGATGCTCTAGTAGACTATCTATTGGCAAACTAAAAATTGATCACAAACTAAAAGGCTATGAAAAACTTAAGTGTGACCTATTTTGTGGTTTGGGCTGACACAATGTATCATGCTAACGATCAAATTTCATTTTGAAAATATTTGGTGGAGCTGACGGTTGATATCTTTTAGAATGAATTGCATCTAATTAGGCCGACCTAATTGATGCTTGCGATAGATATTTTATACATATATGCATATATGGTGAATCGATTATGTGTGGAAAAATAGAGCATGTGTGAAGAGAAGTAATAAAATAGAAGAGAGATAGAAGAAATATTGAGTAATGAGTGTGAAGGTGTAATTAGAAAGGAAACATTTGTGAGCATCACCAGAACTATATCAACACATGATAGGTGCATCTTTCTAGTTCATTTTTGGGCTATAAATCCTTATTTCATTTTTGTATAATCCTGTGTAGGCAGTGAACCTCCCTGTTGGACAATGAGTCTTTTTGTAGGTAGTGAGCCTTTGTACTTGGATAGTGACTCCTTCTTTTGGTAGTGAGCCTCTTTTGAAAATACTATATAGTGTGAGTTATCCTTCACTGTGGTTTTTCCCTTTTTGGGTTTTCCATGTAAAAATTTGGTGTTCATTGTATTGATTTACTTTCTATTATTTATGTTTCATGCTTATATTTAATAATAAAATAGTGTGGTTTAAGATTTGATAAGTGATAAAGTTTTAAGATTGACTTTCTATGACAACTAATTCACGCCCCCCTCTCAGTTGTCCTACAAATGTTTAACACTTGAGCCCACCAACATGTGTTAGCACATACTCTTTAGCTTGTGATAGGGTAAAAGTACAAAGTTGTGTTACACTTTTAGCCAAGCCAACTTATCAAGACAAGTGAATTTAAGTATTTATAACTAAAATCAATTTTCTTCAAACATATGATCTTGTAAGATTCATTCTAGCTAGGTTAGATATGTCCACAACTTTTCCAACCAAATTTTTTTGCTAAATGTATATGTAGCACCACTTTGAGGCTAATTTACCAGAAAATTAAAATTATTTAAAAAACTTGATGTTTCAACAACTTCTACTCATAAAAAAAATATTTTTTAAAAACATAAAAATACCCTTTTGTAGATCAATAAGTGTAGTTTTAAAAAATATATGTATTAAAATAAAACCAACTATGTTTTAATATGCACACATTTTAATATTTGTTTAAAAATATATATTTATCAAAATTGGAAAAAAAATATATCCATGAACTAAAGTTTCAGGTTATAAATGCACAGGGGTTGGGGCCCTTGCTTGGTTGACTAAATCTTTCCTGTTGCAGGAGGTTGGTCACAAGGTCTAGTCTCCCCCACCCCCGTGGTACCAGAGGGTGTGTCGCGCCAGTGCCGCTGGTCACATTAAAAAGTTTACCAGATGCACTGCAGTTTATAGGGGCTCGTGCTACCCGATTCCTGCAGTCTAATAACAAAAAAAAAAAGGTTATAAATGCACACAAAAAAATTGAAAGAACAAAAAAAATTGCTATATAAATATTGATGTCTCATGTAACTCCATTTTTTAGCATTTTATCAACAACTAAATTATAGTTTCAATTTATAAAAAGCTATATTCAAATATTTTTTCAATTTAAAAAAAAAAAACAAACATAAAATATGCTAGAAAATAAATATTTAATTAGTTTACACCATTTCAAAATTCAAAACATATATGTCACTTTTTAGTGATTCAAGTTTAAAATTTGGATCAGTGTTGGTCATTTCCCTTTTAAAAGTGTGACACAACTTTTTACTTTTACCTGATAGCAATGACCTTACTAATGTACCATGCTATTTGTACCACATCGCTACTAGGATTAAGATACCATTTACCTTGCAATCCTATATAATTAATGTATTTTCAACACTCTTTAAAAGTGTCCTTGGATGTTATTAAATGATTTAAATACACATATATGATTATTAAATATGATTATGTATTTATAATTATCTTCTTGTTATATGTGTTGAAAAGTGAGTACTTGTGAAATTTCACATTATCTTTGAACTTACCTTAGCTTGTGTATTAATAATAGATTTTAATATTTTTATGATAAATATTTTTTCTCACATTTGAAAATTCTAATATATTTTTGGGATCTACAATAAATCTAATCAGAATTATTTTGGATGGTAGCATGATGTGCTAGCATCCTGTGAATTTGTGAGATTCAAAAGTATAGTTTTTGCACGGTTTATTTATGATCCATGCTATGACACACAAATGGGAAATTAACACCTATTCCATATTTTTAAAGGAAAAGAAAACCCAAGTTCTTTTAATTTTTAAAGGACTTTTTTCACTTTTTCAAGAAAAACTCTCTTTTTGGTATTTTTTGGAAAAATTTGACAAAATAATTTTAGCTCTCTCAAACATTTCCAGCTCTCTTACTCAGATTCTATTCACATTTCTATTAGCTTCCTCTACTTGAAAATTTGAGCTTTATAAATGAAGTAGTATTTTTTGAACACAAAGATGTGCTGAGAGGGGGGGTGAATTTGCATACATTGAAACTTAACTAATTCCATTTGCAAATTAACATTGCATCAATTTAACTGAAAGGAACAAAGGAGAATGCATGCATTATATAGTGATGCCATGTTTTTTACATGGAAAACCCAATGAGGGAAAAACAATGATGAGGATTAACTCACAATATATGTAGCTCACTGCTAACAAGAATTATAGTGTTTGAGGCTCACTACCTATGGAATTGTTGACTAAGGTATACAACCTTAGAGAAAGATACAATGGATCTAATGAGACTCACTGTCTTAGAGTAGGATACATAAAATTTAGAATAAGAAAATAATTATGATCTACTTTGAAGAAGCATCTATCATATGTTGAAATTGCAACGACTATTTAGCATAGTTTTCCCTTCACATTGATTTTGGACACTTCATCTCTTTCATTCTACTCACATGTCATTCTTTTCTCATCACCTTAACAAATGAATTTGATCTTCTATATATTGGCGCAACCATAGTAGGAGGGTCCTCAAGGAGAACAATCTGGACAGTGCAACAAGAGTACCACAATGATAGCAACACAAAATATGGAGGAAAATATAGATGCAAATGTTCTCATTAACATAAATTTAAATTACATTCGTCTGGAAACATCTGGGATTACAGATTTGGCTCACGGGCCTGATATAACATGTCCTAATTACATTCCAAAATGCTCTTATATGAGAGTGAAATATTACAATACAGATCAATCTTAATATATACTCTTTTAACTACTAACTCAACTGCCCTATTCAAATGATCGATTACAAGCTTTATAGCATATCCACAATTCTGGAAACATCCACATCACCCAAAGATCATCATATTCTCCAAGGAAGAAAATGTTACGTGCGCATGAATAGGTCAGCCTCAAATTTGAATTAGTCCATCAACAGGTGCATAAAATGAAGTGTGAACCAATAATGGAGGTTGGGAACACTCCACAAAAAAATTAAAAAACACACCATTGAGATCTGCAAGTCACAGAGATGATCCACAAATGATCAAATTAGCCGTTAGGATTGAAAGCTATTTTATTGTTGGTTTAAGAAGCTGCCATGAAATTCCAGAAGTGATAACTTGTCAAAAAAGAATTCAATCATGCTCAAATCTTGGAATAAGGAAAATGAACATGTCCATGATGTACACAAAGATCCATAGGGTCTGGTGAGAAAATATGAGGAATCCACCAACATGAACTGAACAAGAAAAAAATAAGAACAAAACAAGAACAAAGAACTGAAAGAAAATATTTTTGGTTGGTGCAAGATTTCCAAGAACCAAGGATGTTCCTGCATCATATATATCCTCCACAATAACAAAACAATCCAATTAAGTCAACTCCAAGATGACCATTGGATGAAACAATTGATACCAAAACATATCCAAAATAAAAGAGGTTTAGTTGTGGATCATTATACACTATTTTAGGGTCCAAATACATCACAACACATTCTTCAAGACAATATTAAATGACCATGATCAACCATAGAGAATGAAACAAGCCATGTTGGCCCAAATAGTATCAACACTATCACTATTTCAATTCACATAGTTGGGGAGGTACCAAAAACATTATATGGACCAATATGTAGATGTTGTAGACCATGCACAATATTCGATCAATTGTTTCTTGAAGTATATAATCATAATGTGTTGGCACAAGAGGAGAAGGGTATGCACAGGATCATCATGGAAAAAATAGGCCCTTAACTTGTGGCAAAAAATTCAGAAAAATTAGAGTTAGGAAACTTGACATAAAAATGAATAATTTATCTATATTATTTCAATAATATGTAAGAATAGAATCTGTAGAAAATTTAATTTAGTTTCTAAACTACTAGCTTTATTTTATTTTTTAAAATATTTGGTGAAATTTTGAAATTTCAATGCAGTAGTACTTAAATTTTAGGGAAAAAATAAGAAGTAGGTGTCTATCTGACCACCCTAACCACAATAAAATGATAATATTTTTTTATAAGATTTTAGATATACGTAGAGTACTCATGTCCCAATGTTATGCATTTTTTAAAAAAAAATTCCAAGTAAATAATTAATTATGAATTTTTTATTACAACTTTAAAAAATATTAAAAACTCGTATGTCTGACCACCTTAACTTGGTCAAAAATTCATGAAATTCAATTTTTTTTTTAATCCTATAGTATGTGAAGCATAGAATGTGACGCATGTGTTAGATTCAAAAAATGTGATACTGTTTGAAAGATATAGATGTTTTTCAATTAGCCTATCAATAAGGACTCTAGTCATAATTCAAATAGAAAATGAATAATAATTATCTATTAAATTCAAAGTAAAGCATAATTTATATTGGTGGAAAGCTAAGAATCTCCTTTAAAAACCCTTTTTGTCTCATCAATCTTGGGTAAGAAAAAAAAATTTAGCCACATACCCTACACATACCCATCATATCACCACTTTTTGGCCCATCATGATCCTACACATACCTAGAAACCAACTAAATATGCAGAAATAGAGAAATTTGGATAGAATATAACAAAAATTTATTCAAAAACTAAGCTTGTGGACCATCACAATGCTTAATCGTGCTTAGTAGTATGTTATGAACACCAACGAACATGTTTGCAGAACTGCAAGACCAATACTTCAAATCTAGAGGAATGCAGATCGTTCTAGTAAGCTTTCATCATTACTTTCCTCTATTAGGGAACATACTAGAATATTGTTACTTGTAACTCACACTATAGAAGCTGTGATGAATTTATTTCTTAGATGTGTCACCTTCATGCCTCAACCATATTTTCTTTAGAACCACATGACTAAATCTTTCTTAGCAAAATAATGTAGATCAACAAAACATGAATCTACCTTAGACACTGGTACATTTTGACCCAAATTTCGATGGATGTTCATTGGAATTTCGACAACCATTCATCGGTATTATTTTGTCAGAATTTTGACGATATTTGAAATGTCAAAATTCTGGCCTAGCCTCCGTCAAAATTCTGATGAACATTCATCAAAATTTGGGTCAAAATGTACCAGTGAGAGTCTAACTTGTGAGTGCCTTAGAAATTTTTTTTGAACCATATATTTTAGGGTGTACGATGCTATGACTCTTTTGCTCAATTAGGGTTTTTCACCTAAAGGAAAGAGATAGATCTCACACCAAAATCTAGGTGGTTCACTCAAACTAATGCAAGTATAATGGAAATATGAATGAAATGTGATTAGATGAGACAAAATAAATGTGAATATTGATAAAAGTGATTGAACATTAAATGAAACCTATTGAAATGCAAGATGTTTGAAAACACATTGTGTAATGCAAAAACATCTAGAAATGAATGCAAATTGCAACAGAAATGGATAAAATTGAAAGTGTGCACTTGAGATCTTGATGCAGACTGGAAATGAAATATGAAATGTTGTTGACCCTGAATTTTAGGCCTGGTGGGACTCATTTTCCATTCTGGGCGAATTAGTCCCAGATCTGGGAAACTATTCCAGAGCCCGTTTTGGACAAATGGGGATCCAAAAATGTAGAAAATAAAAATTAGGCCTGGAAGTGGGACTCATTCACCATCCATGGCAAATCAGTCCACTTTTGAATTTTTTAAAATCCAAAGGTGGAAATTGAAGTCTATAGTTTGGGTATGTGCAGGATCATGATGGACCAAAAAGTGGCTATATGATGGGTATGTGGCTGACAACTTTTTTTTACCCAAAATTGATGAAATGAAAAGGGTTTTTAAAGGAAATTCTCAACTTTACACCAATATAAATTATGCTTTACTTTGAATTTAATAAATAATTATTATTCATTTTCTATTTTAATTACAACTAAAGTCTCGATTGATAGGTTGATTGAAAAACATCTATAGTTTTCAAAGGGTATCACATTTTTTGAATCCAAAACATGTGTCACATTCTATGCTTTGCATACTATAGGATTAAAAAAAAAGAATTTCATGAATTTTGACCAAGTTAAGGTTGTCATACATGAGTTTTAATATTTTTAAAAGTTGTAATAAAAAATTCATAATTAATTATTTACTTCAAAAAAATATGCATCACATCGACATGAGTCCTCTACTTATATCTAAAATCTTATAAAAATATTATCATTTTATTATGGTTAGGGTGGTTAGACAGACACCACTTCTTATTTTTTCCCTAAAATTTAAGTACTACTGCACATTCAAATTTCAAATTTTTACCAAATAGATTTAAAAAAAAAAAAACCTAGTAGTTTAGAAACTAAATTCAATTTGCTACAAATTCTATTCTTACATATTTTAGAAATAATATAGATAAATTATTCAAATTTTTACGTCAAGTTGCCTAACTCTAATTTTTTTGAAATTTTCACCACTTAAGGGCTTATTTTTTCCATGATGATCCTACACATACCCATCTACACTTCAGCTCCTAATAGGTGTTTGTCTCTGAAAATTTGATTTCCGAACCTAAAAGTGACTTTTTGTTAATATTTTGACTTGGACAAAGAAGAGAAGACTTAAACAACTTTGCAACTTGATCTTCAATGATTTCCAAGTTTCAAAGATGCCTAGATCTTCAAACACACAAGAAGAGAAAGATAAATTTTGGATGTTAGGGTATGGGGGTTTGCCTTGGTCAAACCCCTTTGTAGGTAATTAAACCAAAATAATGAAAAAATGTAATGAAGCATGAAACAATGGAGTTAATACCTTGCCATGATGTTTTATTTTGAAGTTTTGTAGCAAAGCATAAAGAATCTTCCCTTGAATGTATTAGAAAGCTAACTTGATGACTTGCAATGATGAAACCCTAGCTTGCTTGACCTGATACAGAAGATAGATGATGAATGAATGTAAGAGATGTGTGAATGAGTTAAGAGATGTAAATTATGGTTTAGAGACTTGATTTTATAGGAAATTCACCTAATTCACCCATAAATTGGATCCCTAAGGCTAACATGAAAAATTAAACTTAAAATCTAATCTTTCCTGTCAAAAGTCAAAAATGGCCCAAATGGGACTCATTAACAACCTTGGGTGAATGAGTCCCACCTGGTATGGATTCATTCACCACAGATGGTGAATTAGTCCCAGTGGGGTCCATTTTCTAGCTGGGTTGTTGGGGGATAAGAAAATCAAGTTTATATAGTGATTTTGTCAGTTATTTCATCAAATATTGCCACAAAATGCACAATATGGGGTAATAGGGGACTATTAATGATGATGTGAAGGTCAATTAGGGCTTGGGACACATAATTGAATGTGAAAGTGTGATTAAATACACTTTACAACACTAAAATGAGGTCCACGCAGCCTAGGAAGGCACAACATCCAATGTGAATGTGTAGGACATGTTACAACATTAGACTAAGGTTAAGTTTGATTCAAAATCCTTCTAGATTGATGTGAAGATGTAATTAAATATATTTAATAGTGTTTAATTAATGGAAAATGGGTTCATTAATTCTAGAGAGGTGTGAATGTCTTTTACAACACTTTACAACACCTTTACAAGACATTGTTAAATGCATTTTATTCAATTTGCAATGGTCCAAGACCTAGTGTAGATATGTAAAACACCTCACAACACAAAATCAAGGCCTTATTAAGTCTAATTTATCATCAATTATTCTACAAATCAAGCAAGTTTCCTTTTTTCTATGGTACATTTAGCCCCCACTTTAGTGAGAGGATGAAGTTGCTTCAAACTCACGCTAAAGTAGACATTCAAGAGAGGTCCAATCATACCAATGCGGATAGTATAGGATAACAAAGATCAAAGGTGGTGGCCAAGCCCCCAGGATAAAAGATCCTAATTCAAACCGACATAAGCACAAAGGACATGCACAAGGTGAATGATATGCAACAGAACAAGATACACAAACATGTAATGGAAAGAACTAGGAAGAAGAGAAAGATTAAAATGAAAAGGTGGATCAAGATTTGACTATTTATCCAACACGTTGTGGATCCGATCTAGGCTATTTGTCCAAAAATAAAATGCATACTCACTTTGGGGCGATGGAACTCTTGGCTATTTGCTAGGTGAGAAAGCCCAAAAGGTGAGAAACAAACACTTATCTGGTATGTA
Organism: Sequoia sempervirens; assembly: GCA_007258455.2. Taxonomy (NCBI): domain Eukaryota; kingdom Viridiplantae; phylum Streptophyta; class Pinopsida; order Cupressales; family Cupressaceae; genus Sequoia; species Sequoia sempervirens. The sequence continues at coordinate 566,186,470 of VDFB02193867.1, read as the reverse complement.
CTCACAAATGCATAGGTGGCTATGGGGAAAGTCATGCCTTGGAATGGGATTCCCAGTCAACCATACCAAATTTATACCTCCTAATAACTTTAATAAGGAACCACAAAGGAAAATGATTTTCGAGCTCTATGAAGTAAGCAAAAATTTGTACGCTTGACACTCATAGACATTGTTAATGCAAAATAGTGCAAGAACTGTTCAAAGGGATTTTACTTAATTCATGTGAGGTATCATCTTAGAGGACATTGTACCTAATGTTTCTGAGAGAGGATGTGTCAAAATAAATATCACACTCTTGGAGAGAATCAAGCCCAATGACTCCACCAAGAAAAGAACACATCACAAGAAGAATGAAATTGGACATGGAAATGTGAGTGGTGATGTATGCCCCCATGTTAAAATGATTGCGAACACCAGTACTATGAGAAATTGCTTTAAAGTAGAAGAAGAGCACATGAGAGATTACTTGAAAAGCCCTATTCCAAGTCATATGTTTTTGATAAGCTATGTCATGAAAAGGGGAGTATGTCATATGCTAGCCAACTTAAGGCATATCGTCCACATCCCAAGCTTTCTCTTATATGTTCATGAAAGGTTAACGACTAGCCAAAGGAGGAAAAGTTCTACAAGTGACATGCAAGGTTAAGGTTACATAACCCCTTGCCCCACTTAGTGTAGGACAAGGGTGAGTTGAAATGGTTGATAAGATGCAAGGTAGAGTGAAAATAAATATCAATTAGAGGAATTAGGTGCCTCCCACATAAGGAAGAACACCAAATTCCTTAAAATTTTGGATTTTACTACTCAAAGCTTTACATTCATTAGTCTAAGAATGACCGTGAACTCTATGATATTTGCAAAATGAATTCTTGTAATAGAATTTCTTTCGAGTTCAAGGGGGAAGGAATATCAAGTGATCTTGGAGGAGTCTTAACAAGATAGCCTCTTGATATATTGTACAAGGTGGTCCTATAGTTTGCGACAAAGATACCCCTTGCTTAGTATTCATTGTCATATCTACAACTATGTAGGTTGAGAGATTTTGGACTCTCATGTATAGGAGGGTGTAAAATCTACTGAATTCCATTCATGAGTGTTTTGCGAGATGACATTGATATTAAGTGAAGGAGTATTTGTTTGTTTGATTTTTTGTAAAGGAGAATGATTTTCAAGACCACTAGTGTCGATGAATTCAGAATGTATGACTATTAAGGTTGATTTAGGAGTATGTTGTGTGAGATTGTTGATGTTGAGTGAAGCCTTGGTGATTTCTATCAAAGGATAATAACCAAGACCATAGGTTGTTTGTTGTGTGATAGGGTCTATAGGGTTGCAGATACCTTGTTCATGAGCACAACATCCTTTTCCACTATAGGCAAGTATTTTCATAAGCTCATACCCTTTCCCATAAATATTTTTCATTGCTTTTGGATTGGTTGGTAGTTGGTGATAAGCATTTTCAAAGGTGGTTGTGTAGTTTTTTTTTGTCTAAAGTGGTTGAGGTGGATGCTTTCGAAGGGTCATCTGCTTTTTCATTTTCCCTATTTGAATATTTGTGTATGATCTTGTACTCACCCATGAATTCATGTTTGAAATCCAAGGAACCCCAATCATCTTCTAAAAGCTTCATGACATGTTCAATATGTTGTTGTTTGTCTTTTTGTTGAACGGATTCCATTTGTGTAGTTGATGTTGATGTGGTTAAGGGTTTTTCTTTTTTTTTCATCAAGTTGTAAGACACTATAAGGTTTAGGGTCAGTGTCAAGGGTGCATATTTTGTTGTTGTATATGTATTTAATTTTACGTTGAAGAGTAGAGGGCACCCCATTCATTGCATGAATCCATGGTCTGCCTAAGATAAGATTACATGAAATTTTATGAGGCATAACATGAATTGGTGTATTCAATGTAGCTTATCCAACTATAATAGGTAGAGTGATCACACCAAGTGATGCATTTTCTTCATTGTCAAATACCTTAATAGATAAAGAATCAAGATGAATTTTTGAATGATCCTCACAAATCCTATCCAAGAGGTTTATGCTACACACATTAAGGGCAGATCCATTGTCAACATGGGTTTACTTTATCCCTATTCGATTGTATTGAGTAATGATCATGAATGCTTCATTTTGTTTTTCACTTCCAAAGGGGGGAGTTCACTTTGGTGGAAAACAATGTTAGTGTTTATTCTGTGGATTATGGCTTTTATGTCAGTTGGTTGTGCATTAGAAGGGATAGGAACTTGTTGCAAGGCTACTTGGATCATGTTGTGATAGTGAGAGGATGCTTGAATAAGATCCCATAAGGATGTCTTAGCGTGAGTATTCTTTAGTTGTTCAACAATATTTTACTCCTTAAGGTGAGGATCTCAAGGAAAAATGGGATCTGGAAAAATTAAGGGTGTTGAGAGGGGTTGTTATGGTGGGCATGGATTATTTCGAGTGTTATATGTATGAGAAATTATTATGACTCAATTGTTGTGAAACATTATTCTTGTACCATAGAAAAAAGGACCCTTTGCTTGCCATGGGATTAATTCATGATAAAATGGACTTAATGAGGTCTTAATCTAGTGTTGTGAGGAATTTTATGCATCCACACTAGGTCTTGGACCCTTATTAATTGAATAACATGCTTTTAATGATGTCTTGTAAAGGTGTTGTAAAGTGTTGTAAGATGCTTTCACAATTTTCTAGAATTAATTAACCTATTTATCCTTAATTCAACATTATAAAATATGTTTAATAACATTATTACATCAATCTAGAAGCTTTCTAAAATAATCTTAATGTTAAACTAGTGTTGTAATGTGTCTTGCACATTCACATTGGTTCTTGTGCCTTCCAAGGCTATGTGGACCTCATTTTAGTGTTGTAAAGTGTATTTAATCACACTTTCACATTTAATTTTGTGTCCCAAGCCCTATTTTGCATTTACATCATCACTAATAGGCCCTTATTAACCCATATTGTGCATCCCGAGGCATAATTTGATCAAATAACTGACATAGTCATCATATAAGCCTAATTTTCTTACTTCTCAGCATTCTAGCTAGCAAAAATGGACCGTGTGGGACCCATTCACCATTATTGGTGAATTAATCCCATATCAGTGGGACCCAGTCACCATTAGTTGCGAATGAGTCCCATTTGAGCCATTTTAAGGGTTTTGAGCGGGAAAAATTAGGTTTTAAGTTTAATTTTTCTCCATGTTGGCCTTAAGGATTCAATTAATGGGAAAATAAGGTAAATTCCCTATAAAATCACCTCTCTTAACTCATTTTTACATTCATTAACTTAATTCACATCCATTCTTCATTATTCATCCACCAATCTTTGATCTCAATTTGAGCAATTTAAGGTTTTGTCATTGCAAGTCATTAAGAAAGCTTCTAAGGACATTCGAGGGATGAATATTCATGTTGTGCTACATAATTTCTAGATCTATCATCATGGAAAGGTAATTTATTCAATTATTACATGCTTCATTCCATTCTTTCATCATTTTTGTTTAATTACCTAAACAGGGTTTGACTAGGGCAAACCCCCATGCCCTAACAATCAACATTTCTTCTTCTGTTCTTGTGTGTTTGTAGATTTAGATCCTTTAGAAGGTTGTTAAATTCCTCTCTTCATTCAACAAGTAAAAGAATCAACAAAATCTCATTTGAGTCATACCTATAAATCAGAGTTTCAGAAGCAGATACCTATAGAACGTCAAAGTGTAGATTGGAAGCTTTAGAATCCACCTTTGAAAATCTAGAAATTCAAAAGTGGACTCATTCACCATGGGTGGTGAATGAGTCCCACCCCAAGGTCAATTTTTGGATTTTTACATTTTTAGATACCCTTTTGTTAGAAACGGGTTCTGGTGCAGTTTGGCAAAACTGGGATTGATTCGCCCAGAATGGTGAATGAGTCCCACCAGTCCTAAAAAATAGCATCAGGTGCATTTCACATGTAATTTCCAATCTTCTTCAAGCTTTCAAGTGCATACTTTCAATCTGATTCATTTCTATTGCAATTTATTATTCATTCTTTGGTTATTTTGCATTAAACAATGTGTTTTCAAACAAGTCACATTTCTTAGGCTTTGCATACTTATTCAATCAATTTTTACAATGAGCTACATCTAGAACATTTCATTTAGATATAATTTGATTATAAAAATCTTATACTGAGTGAACCTCCTAGATTTTTGGTGTGGGATCTATCACTTTTCATTAGGTGAAAGACCCTAATTGAACAAAAGAGACCTAGCATTCCTAGTCCTAAAAATCTATGTTTCAATTCCTAGGAGGGTAAAGAGTAAACTAGGGCTTAGGTGGGGGTGGAGGTTTATGTGATGGTGGGTAAAGGATGAGTTGAGGTTGAATAATATAAACATCCCTTGGTGAATGAGAGTCTAATATGGGCTTTTTATTGTCAAGTAAGGGCATAATATTGTTATTGTCAATGTTATGCTTGTCTTGTATCATGATATCCTCCCTAGAAGGAGAGTTTCTAGGAGAACAACAATTCAAATATTCTTGAAATTCATGGATTGGTTCTTCTAAAATGACTTCAATGCAAGTAGGGAAATGACAACTAGCTGAACTATCTTGCTCAAGAAGAGTTTTGCTAGGTGAAGGGGGGAAACTAAGATACTCATGACTTTCATCAATTGTGTTGTCTATCATCAAAGCATCTACTTCACAAATAGGAGAGATACTAGGAAAAGAAAAAATGTTGTTGTCATGATTACCTATGGTTGTGTTGTTTTTTTCATTAATGTTTTGTCCACTAAGAGAGGTAAGAGGAGAGAAACAACTAGGATTCTCAAAACTCTCATTGATTGGTTTTTCTACCAAAATATCTTCATCACCAATAGGAGAGATATTAGGAGAGGAACAAATATGATTGTTAGGAATGTCCAAGGTTGTATTCTCTTTCACAAAAATACTCTCATAGCAGGAGTGGAAATTTTTCTTAACATGTCTAAATATGCAAGGTACTGACATTGTTTGAACAAAAATGAAAAGTACTTGTAACCATTTCATGCAATGTTTCAGCAATGTAAACAATTTACATCCAATGATGCCAAACATTTTTGTCCAATATATGCAAAGCTTTAAGAATGCAAACAATGTACATGCAAGAATCAAAAGTACTTTTATCAAACTTATGCAAAGTTTTATGAATAGAAACATTGAGTATGCAAAAGCGAAAAGTACTTTTATCCATGTTATGAAAATTTTTAGAAATGTAAGCATTTTCAGATCGAATGATGTTTGTAATTGAAATGATGACTATCCTAAATTGATGTTTTTGAGCTAGATGCATAAAAAAAATGTTCCAGAAACTTTCCAGACTTATAGTATATGGTACTAGGAGGATGAGGAGGCACAAAAATGAGGTTTTTGATGCTATAATAGACAGTTAAAAATTTGAACAGGGACTGATTCGCCCAAAATGGCGAATGAGTCCCAGTAAGGGTTTTATGCAAAAAATTAAGAAACTTTCAATGGATTTTTGATGCTTTTGATGTTGTAAGATGTATACCTAAGATGAAAGTGGAAAATTTTAGAAAATTTCAGTAATTTTAGATGCCAAAAATGCAATCTACATGCACTTTTCATGAATGCAAAATATGAAATCCTAGAATGCAACTTGACTAATGCCAAATGCAATGCAAGCTAATTATAGGATGTTGATGGACTCCAAATTAGATAAGAAAGTATTCAAAAAGTAGGTTCACCAAAATGAACCATAGATTTTAGTGTGTAGGATGCTATGACTCTGTTGCTCAATTAGGGTTTTTCACCTAAAGGAAAGAGATAGATCTCACACCAAAATCTAGGTGGTTCACTCAAAATAATGCAAGTATAATGGAAACATGAATAAAATGTGATTAGATGATACAAAATAAATGTGAATAATTGATAAAAGTGATTGACCACTAATTGAAAACTATTGAAATGCAAGATGTTTGAAAACACATTATGTAATGCAAAAATACCTAGAAATGGATGCAAGTTGGAACATAAATGGATGGAACCAAAAGTGTGCACCTGAGATCTTGATGGAGACTAGAAATGACATCTAAAATGTTGTTGAACCTAATTTTTAGGCGTAGTGGGACTCATTCACCATTCTGGGCGAATTAGTCCCAGATCTGGGAAACTATTCCAGAGCCCGTTTCAAACAAACGGGTATCCAAAAAGTAGAAAACCAAAATCAATCCTAGAAGTGGGACTCATTAAATTTCCATGGTGAATCAGTCCACTTTTGAATTTTTAAAAATCCAAAGGTGGAAATGGAAGTCTTTGGTCTGCACTTCGACTCTTGACAGGGGTCTGCCTTCGAAAGTTTGATTTCCAAACCTAAAAGTGACTTGATATTTTGACTTGAACAAAGAAGATAAGACTTAAACAAATTTTCAACTTTATCTTCAATGATTTCCAAGCTTCCAAGATGCCTAGATCTATAAACACACAAGAAGAGAATGAGAAATTTTTTGAAAAGGAAAAAATAGGTTTTACAGGGACCTGAAACCACGAAGTTTAAACAACAAAAGAGAAATGTTGGATGTTAGGGTATGGGGGTTTTCCTTGGTCAAACCCCTTTGTAGGTAATTAAACCAAAATGATCAAAAAATGTAATGAAACATGAAAAAATGGAGTGAATAAATTGCCATGATGTTTGATCCTAAATTTTTGCAGCAAAGCATGAAGAATCTATCCTTGAATGTCTTAGGAATCTAGCTTGATGACTTGCAATGATGAAACCCTAGCTTGCTCGACTTGATAGAGAAGATAGATGATGAATGAATGATAAAAGATGCGTGAATGAGTTAAGAGATGTAAATTAGGGTTTAGAGACTTTATTTTATAGGCAATTCACCTTACTCACCTGTAAATCGGATCCCTAAGACTAACATGATGAAAAATTAAACTTAAAACCTAATTTTTCCCCCTCAAAGGTAAAAAATGGCGCAAATGGGACTCATTCGCCACCTTGGGGGAATCAATCCCACTTCACAAGGACTCATTCACCACAAATGGAGAATTAGTCCCAATGGGGTCCATTTTCCAGCTGGGTTGTTGGGAGAGAAGAAAATCAAGTTTATTTAGTGATTTTGTCAGTTATTTCATCAAATATTGCCTCAGGATGGACAATATGGGGTAATAGGGGCCTATTAATGATGGTATTAAGGTCAATTAGGGCTTGGGAAACAAAATTCAATGTGAAAGTATGATTAAATACAATTTACAACACTAAATCGAGGCCCACACAGCCTAGGAAGGCATAACATCCATTGTGAATGTGTAGGACACATTATAACACTAGAATAAGGTTAAGTTTAATTCACAAGCCTTCTAGATTGATGTGAAGATGTAATTAAATACATTTTATAATGTTCAATTAAGGGAAAATGGGCTCATTAAGTCTAAGGAGGCATGGAAGTCTTTTACAAAACTTTGCAACACCTTTACAAGACATCGTTAAATGCATTTTATTCATTTTGTAAGGGTCCAAGACTTAGTGTGGATGTATAAAAAACCTCACAATACAAAATAAAGGCCTTATTAAGTCCAATTTATCATCCATTATTTTCTAAATCAAGCTAGTTTCCTTTTTCTACGGTACACTTTTGCAACATATCTCTGTAAGTGGTACATCAAACATAGATTATATCAATGTAAACATATTATGTACATATCAGAACATGAGTATCATCCTCCATATCACACTTAGATAAAATACTGATCATTATTCTTTCATGTGTAGTTATATAGACTTGCTATAACTGATATCACAATATAACAGCTATCTCTAGAATATGTACACATTAATATTGCATCTGACATCAATGACAACCCATATTGGGTGGACATCAATGAAAAAACCTATTACCAACATTCTCCCCCTTTTTCATTGATGGCTACATGTTGGTTTCCTTTTACACTATAACCAGGTTTGTCTCCTAGTCTACCTATGGGACTGCTAATCCAAATCAAGGGTAGCTCGAAGGACCTAGACCAACTGATGAGGACTTTAAGAAACCTCCTACACTTTGGGCTCTGCAAGACCCGGGAGGGTGATCCCTTAATGTGTTTACAACCTCTGCACCGTTATTATAAACAACATTAACAATAATAGATAATATCACTTAATAGCCCAACACAATAGGATAATACTAAAATAAATTGGCTATTTATCAGTAATATCAACTATTTGGAGCATGAGATAACTACAACACAAGGTAGTATAAGATGGTCATTGATTTGCAATTTGCAGCAAGCTCTAGGAAAAGACAAGCAAACACTAAATCAGATGGGTGATTACAACTTAGAGCAGTGCCATATATCTATTGGGCAGGAGTCAGATTTATAAACATTTAAAGGCATATAACATATTTAACACATAACACATGAGATCTTTGACAACATTACCTTGTAATCTCATCAATATGTATTCTAGCTCAATACTACTTACCAAATCCTCATACAATACATATCCACCTATAATCGCATTCAAGCATTTTAATTAATTCTTTGAATCAAAGCCAAAACAGGGATCATACACACTAGACAACAGTGAGATGGATAAAAAAACCCTTGGTTATTCTATTCAAGGTTCAGATATGCAAGTACAATGGAGAGACATGAGCTTGAATTTTTCATTTTAAAATCAAATTCTAGTACTGTTATACAACATTAAACCTTCATGAATTCAAAACCTGTTATAGACTAACTCAAAACCTAAGTTGCACTTCTCTTTAGATGCATCAGACTTTACAAATTTCTTTGCAACTTCACCAAGACTCAACAAAATTTGTCTGACTTGCTACCTGTACTTCTGGCATTGAAATCCTTCTTATAGAGAATGAAGGAGCAGACAAGCATCGGGCCAAAGAGTACACATGTCATTAGCCAATTGGCACACCTGGAAAAGAGTTGATACAGCCATAAAGATCACCAGAAACCCACACCAAGATTGCCATTAAAGCAAAACTGGAAGCCACTGCAACTGCAACATCTGACCTATTTATTGAAATATGCCAGTAAGTGTCCTTCCTACCATTAAAACTCACCCACTCACCTACACAAATGGCTCCAACCATGATTTGACTCAAACTTTAAATTCTAGCCATCGATCCTTCAGTTGAATCAAACCATCGAACAACCACCTTGAAAATTAGCTGAAGCAATCACCAGCGTGGTAGACAAGGGCCCATCACACCATACGCTATGAAGAAAATCCACGTGGCGGTCGCCCGCGATACCACAATCCTACAACTTCTGATCACACGATGGTGAGCAACCGTTGATCTTGAACATCGGTGATCTCATCCCTTCAACATAGTCGACAGCCTTATCGTTAACCCTCGAGCTACTTTTCCATCAAGATTAAAACATCTTCACCGATCTGCAGCACGTGCATCTCACAAACACTTTAGTAACCCACCCTTTTACTCCTTTGGCCTCATCAGCTAGGACACGTGGTAGTCACCCGCAATATCGCGATCCTGTAGTTTTGGATCACGAGATGGTGGGGAATGGCTAGGGTGCAACCAGATTCAACCTCCAATATCTGTCACAGATCCTTTTGACTTGACCTACTACCCTAATTCCTTGGCTTGGCATTTGATCATTTAATGCATTTCCACAGCCATATCAAATATCTCATTTTAAATGTTTTTGCTATGGAAGCAATAAATCATTTTAAAATACATCAGACAAAAAGTTCCTTAGGCCCCACCCTATACATGTGGCAACACCTCGCTGCTTCACGATAGATAAAAAGTGAGTACCTTCTAATTGTGAAATAGAAAGCAAGGGCTAAGATCAAATGGAAGTTGATCAACAATGGCACAAGTTTGATCTCCTAGATAGGACACATGGAGCCCGCCCGAGATACTGTAATCCTACAATTTTCTAATCACAGGATGGCGGGGGACTATTGATATCTAAAGGCAAATGATCAATGGCATCGCGGGCTCCATACTTTTGCAAAATAAAACACTTATTTAAGGACAAGGGGACATCACTAGGCCAACAGTAAACAATGACATAAGTTGTTTTAAAACACTTTAGCATGAGGCTGACCTAGACTTTAGGGAAAATAAAACCTGCAGAGGCTACAAAAATTAAAACCAAAGGGACCAAAGCCTAGATGAGATGATGGGGCATAAGATGTTTTAAAAGCCCTTCAAAAGTTAACATTGAAACAAAACCTCAACCAAGGCGAAAAACAAACATTAGGGTTTCACATGCAAAGAAGGCTAAAACCCCAACCCTAGGATTTTCCAAACACCATGAAAGACCTATTTGACACCAGGCAGGGTGGAAATGAAACATAAGGAGCAAAAATTTGAAGCTCCAACAGTGGCTCCAATTGGGGACGTTCATTCCACTAGAAGGAAGTTTGAATTCAGAATCTTAGGTGAAGTAGACCAAAATGTAGAGATAACCAAAAAGGATTGTTTGGACAAAACAACCAAAAATATGTACAAAATATACAAACCTAAACTACTGTTCATGGAAAAGACTACTTCAAGAACTATCCATGAATTGGCAGTTCAAGAATATCTCCTATCATATCTTGGAGGAAGTAAGAGTCTTCACCCCACTTACTATTAATAAAAAATGGACCCAACCAGATTGTATCAAATTTCCCATGTTTCCCTTTATCTTCTAATCTGGCATTCCACATTAAAACCAAATCTCCATCTTTGAAACTCCTTGCAGTTTCCCTCCTGTCATACAAATTCTTTATTTTCAACTACAACTTTGCATTTCTCTTTTGAGCTTCCCTTCTAGATTTGTCCAATTCTATAAGAGCTTCCACTCTCAATTGCATTTCATCGTCAATTTCATTGTCATACATCTGGACAAACTTATACATTTCCATTAAATTATTTTGGGGAAACCTGGCATTGATCCCATAAACCAAGTAAAATGGGGCACAACCTATAGCCTTCTTCACAGTTACCCTATCTGTCCAGACTGCTAATCTTAGTTTAGAATCCTAAGCCCTTTTATTTTGATCCAGGATCCTTTTAATGATTTTCATCAAGCTTTTATTGCTTGATTCTGCCTGTCCATTTCTTTGTGGGTGGTATGGTGATGAATAAGAAATTTGGATTCCATGCTTCTCACAAAATTCAATGTATTCCTCAGACCTAAAACACATTTCATTATCTGATACAATCCTTTCTAGACACCAAAATATAGTCAATATATTGCTCATTAGGAAATCAATTACTACTTTACTAGTAGCTTTCTTTGTTGGAATTGCTTCCACGCACTTGGTAAAATAATTAGTAGCCATCAATATCCATGAGTGGCACCCACTAGATTTACATGATATTTCTTCTATAAAATCAATACCCCATTGATGGAATGGAGCGTGTACTACAATTGGTTTTAAAGGCAAGTTACCAGAAAACTTTAACTTACTAGAGAAACATTGATAGGCATCACATGTCTTCACTAGTTGGTGTGCATCCTTAAAAACTGTAGGCCACCAAAATCCAGCCCTCATTATCTTATGTGCAGTTGTTTTGGCCATATAATTCCCTCCACAAACTCCACCATGCATCTCCCTCAAAAGTTATTTTGCTTGATCTCGGTCAACACACTTCAACATGACACCTTCTCCATTTCTCTACCAGAGCTTCCATCTATAATAACATACTTGATAGCATGTAACTTCAATGTCCTTTTCTCATTTTCATTTAAATTATCGGGACATTTCATTCTTTACAAATAATATATCACATCTTTCTACCATTCAGAATGCTCCATATCACATAGGTGTGATCTATTCTCTTCTTCTAACAAATTTATCTGATTTTCTTCCAAATTACTTTGGGCCATGAGCTTGGCCAATCCTTTTCCTCTTACTAGTTTAGTAATCTGGACCTCAATGTTGAATTCCTGGATCCTATTTATCCATCTACATCTTCTTCCTGACACTTCTTGTTGTGTGAAGATGTCCTTAACAACAACATTAGGCACATAGGCAATTACAATAGCTCCCATCAAATAAGGCCTAAAAGGCTTTATTGCTTTTACTAGTGCATATGCCTTTTTTTCATTTATATCATACTTGAGTTCTATAGCTTGTAAATATTTGCTAAAAAAGGCTACAAGCTGCTCAAAATCTTCTGCATTCTTTTGTAATAGCATAGCTGCAATTGTGTGGAATGAAGCAAATGCAAAAATCTGCAAGGGCTTGGAAAATTTAGGAGTTCTTAACACATGAGCCTCCTTTATTGCTTGCTTAATGGCTTGGAAAGCCTGCACATAATCCTTATCCCATTCAACTTTGGCTCCTTTCTTGAGCATTTTGGAGATAGGGTGAACTATCTCAGCAAAATTTGTCACAAATCTCCTTAAGAAGCTTATCTGACCAAAAAAGGACTGTATCCCTTTGACATTTTGGGGAACTTGTGAAACTATATCAATTGCAATGACCCTCTCTGGATCAATTTTTACTCCATCCTTGGAAACAATATGTCCCAATAATTTTCCCTCTAGTACTTTGAACATACATTTCTTTGGATTCAAATAAATACCATATTCCAAGGCTCTAATGAATATCTGCTCCAGATGCTCACAATGATCCTCTTCCTTTTCAGAATATGTTGTCAAGTCATCTTGATAGATCACCAAAAACAAGTTAATGCTCATCCATACCAAAGTTATACCTCCTAATAACTTTAATAAGGTGCCACAAAAGAAAATAACTTTTTGAGCTTCACGAGACAAGAAAAAATTCATATGCTTGGAACTCATGAACAAATGTGATGGCACCAGAGGCATGCAAGCTATGTTATGCAAGGTGGCCATATAAAATGCAACATGTAACATGTAAAGAATGTTCAAAGGAGTCTTGCTTAGTTCATGTAAGGTCAAGAACATTTTTTCTAATGTATCCAAGAAAGGACCAATCAAAGAATAGAAAATTCACAACTTAGGGGATGTAGTGTGTCACATCAAGCCACTAAGAGGAATGAAATATGCTAAGCTAGATCACGCTCATGAAGGGCACTACACCCAATGTCATCCACAAAGAAAAAAAATGCATTGTATGAAGTAAGAAGGCTACACTAAGAACCAAGAAAAATGAAAAAGAATAATGTCAATGTATGCCCCCACTTTAAAGGAAATGCTACACACCGTACTATGAGAAATTATGAGAAATTCATGCCTTGGAATAAGTTTCCTGCTCATCCATACCAAAGTTATACCTCCTAATAACTTTACTAAGGTGCCACAAAAGAAAATAACTTTTTGAGCTTCATGAGACAAGAAAAAATTCGTATTCTTGGAACTCATGAACAAATGTGATGGCACCAGAGGCATGCAAGCTATGTTATGCAAGGTGGCCATATAAAATGCAACATGTAACATGTAAAGAATGTTCAAAGGAGTCTTGCTTAGTTCATGTAAGGTCAAGAACATTGTTTCTAATGTATCCAAGAAAGGACCAATCAAAGAATAGAAAATTCGCAACTTAGGGGATGTAGTGTGTCACATCAAGCCACTAAGAGGAATGAAATATGCTAAGCTAGATCACGCTCATGAAGGGAACTACACCCAATGTCATCCACAAAGAAAAAAAATGCATTGTATGAAGTAAGAAGGCTACACTAAGAACTAAGAAAAATGAAAAAGAATAATGTCAATGTATGCCCCCACTTTAAAGGAAATGCTACACACCGTACTATGAGCAATTATTTTAAAGTAGAAAATGAAAAATGTAAAGAAGAAAGAAGACATGAGAGACAACGTGGAAATCCCTATGCCAAGTCATATGTTTCCAAGGCTACATCATGTGAAGGAAAGGAGAAAGAAAAGAAAGGATTTTCCCCCAAAATGAAAACACCAAACACATATGGGATCTATGGATTTGGGGTTAGTATGTTCGTTGCTACAATGTTTGTTAGAGAGATTGGAACTATCATCATCCCCTAAATACATAGAACTAGAAGAATGATACAAAGAGAGAAAAAACAAGGAAAAAGAAAGAACCCTTTTTGTCAACATGGAAGATGCATAGGGTGTCTCGATGCTTTGCACCATCCCCAAAAGGAAAACACAAGCCAAATGAAAAAGAAAAGGTGAAAGAGAAAGAAAAATATTTTGGGTCAACATGAAAGAGACATGAATGTCTCAATGCCTTGTGTCATCCCAAAAAGGAGAACACATGAAAAGACAAAAGAACAGGAAAAGAAAAATAAAAAGGCCTTTTGGGTCAACATGAAGGTGACATGAATGTCTCAATGCCTTGCATCATCGCCAAAAGGAAAACACAAGAAAAGATAAAAGAATGGGCAAAGAAGATGAAAAAGGCCTTTCGGGTGAACATGAAGGAGACATGAATGTCTCAATTCCTTGCATCATCCTCAAAAGGAAAACACAAGAAAAGAGAAAAGAACAGGCAAAAAAATTGTACGACATAGAGAAGAATGAAGGTAAAAATAGAGGAATGTCACAAAGAGAGAGAACATAACACAAAACATCACGAGGGATCACATTACGTACATGAAAAAGAAAAAGAAAAAGAAAATACAAAAGACTAGTAAGGAAAATGTGAGTCAACCATCAAGCAAGTCATCTTCCTCCCAGTCATGTTCATTATATGGTGAGGGTGGGTAGCTGGCCGGAGGGACAAGAGAAACTTTTGAATTAGGGGAAGCACCAGGTTCAACACTCTTTATAGGATATTTATCATTTAAGCTCATGGAAGAGTAAAATAATGTGTTCAAATCATTATGCACCTCTTCATTGTTTTTAATGATCTCGTCATCATCATCCAAAATAATCACGACAAGAGGAAAGATGATAATGTCCAATGAAGAGTGTAACTCTTGTTGTGATTGTTGTATTGGATCATTTTCTTGTGGTTGGGGAGGAGGGTCATCATGCATTGCTTCTGTCAAGTTCATATTTTGATTTTCTATACTTAATTCATTATGTAACCTGCGAGCAAGGGCACGACGTCTACTTCTACACTCTCTAGCACCTCTATTTCTTTTAGTTTTGTTGTCGAGTTGCATTTGTGAAGGAATTGATTGATCAACCATAGGTTGCTTTTCTTCCCTAAGGGGAGGAATGGAAGGAAACATGGAAGGTTGGTCATCCACTTTTTCTTTTTCTTTATAAACTTTTTTTATTTGAGGCATGACAAAGTTGCTTTCATTTTCTCTTGGTCTCTTGCATGATGTCAGGGAGGTTTCTGGTGTTGGTTGGTCTAGGTTTTTTGGATCTTGTTTAGGTTGAATCATGGTTTTATCTAGAATAAGAGTGTTGGAAGTGGATGGGGACATGTCACAGAGAGACAATTATGCTATTTTATTTACTTTGAATTTTTGGTAAGCTATGAAAAAGAAGTCTTGTCGAGGGGTTATAGGCTCCATGGGCTCAAGCCAAAAGTATTCTAAGGAAAAGTATCCTTTGGAAGACAATAGGTTAAAGCCTCTATGGTGGATAGTGAATATTTCATTGTCAAATGGAAACTTTAAGCATTTGTGTATAACCAAAGTGTACCATAGAAAAATGGCTCTTGGAAATTTTCATGGTCTTTTAGGTCTTTCTCTCATGATACTTGGTCTATTTTTCTTTGATTTAATGTTGCAATGTAACTTATGCATTCACATTAGGTCCTTAAATTCAAATTATGACATCTTGTGAAGGTGTTGTGAAGTGTTGTAACACATTTCTACACTTTTCTATACTCTTTTCATTACAATTCACCTAAAAATCACCTTTTCATCACTTATCAAGTCCTATTTTGAAGTGTTGTAAAGTCTTGTAACAAGATTTCATGCTTTTCTAGGCTTGATTTCACTATTTACACCATTCTAATGCTTTGCATGACCCCTTTATGCACTCATAAGGCTTCATTAAGTGTATTTTTGAATGTAAACCCGATGAACAACATTAAATGCAAGATAATTCCTAACACCCACTTACAAGTCCAAGGTGGGACCCATTCACCATGGGTGGCGAATGAGTCCCTCTTGGCCCCAAATTCAAAATATTTCAAATTTACTTTCGGGTTTTTATTCAAAATTGCCTTATGTTAGCCTATGATGAGGTATTATTGGGTTAATAAGGTTGTATAAATAAGTGTTTTTCTCCTCATTTTACATCTTCTAATCTCCTACAACCTCCTAATTCATCATAGCATTCATTCATATTCAAACACTTTTCATCATTCAATCAAGCATTAATCAAGCATTTTGGAGCAACCAATGACATATCTTCATATTTCTTCAACAAGGTTGTGGTGAGTTTAGGATATTTGCATGTTGTTGATTCATCTTTCCTTTTTCATTTCATTCCATTTCTTCATTAAGGGTTTTATTACCAAAGTGGGATTTGACCAAGGAAAATCCCTATAGCCTAACCCTTAACCATTTTTCCCCTTTTACATGTGTGTTTGTAGACTTGTGTATGCAGATTTGTCAAGCAATTAGGTGATGAAAGGTGTTCAAGAATTCAAGAAAGTGTTTCAAGTCAACTACACCCTATTTCAATCTTGGAGACAACCTACAGTCTATTTTTTGTATATTTGACTTCGTCAACCCAACAAGAAGACAAGT
>VDFB02193867.1:566128660-566169768 GCA_007258455.2 Sequoia sempervirens | reverse complement strand
TTGTCACATTTAATGTGCTTAGGGAAAACTCAATGGTGGTTAAGTAAAAATTTGTTATTCTTTTTGGTTAGTTGTGCATCTAAGGTCTTTGGAAGGTGTTTTGAAGAAATCTTGAGGCATGCTCAAAGTATTTCTAAAGGGGATTCAAAGATTGATTTAGGTAATCTGGAATTCTTTTTCTCTTATTGCAAAAGGAAAGAAGAAAATAAAAAAAGTTTCGCTGAATTTCAAGGAAGCATATCAGTGGATGGTGTTTTGTATGGTGTTACCTATCTGAAGTTGAAAAAGGTCAAAGTAGAAGAATATGATAATAGGAAAATGAAAGGAATTGAACTAGGGTTGAGAAAAGTTGAATTATAGAATATAAAAACCCTAGGGATGGATTTATGGAGTGAATTTCTTTAGATTACAGGTAAAGAGGTTATCTTGTTCTTGTTGAACTCTTTCCAGGACAGAAGCATTATTTTGGAAAAACCCTATTTGATCTTGAAGGAAGCTATGGAAGTGATCACTGGATTATGTAGCATTGGACAACTCCCTGGAAAGAAAAATGTGAAGTATAAAGATGTGGTGGAGTTGACTTGCATCAGTAGAGATCTTAGAGCACTATTGATGGATACACTTGTTGAATCAACTGTTAGGTATGTTGTGTATGGCATCTCATACAAAATTTATTTTAGAAATTGTGAAATCTCAACTTCAGATATTGTCATACATATTTCCCACATGATGGTTAAGGAGAACATACAATTTGATTTATGTAGCTTGCTATTTGAGAATTTTCTTTAAAATGTTTGAATGTCATTGGTTGAGAATTATCCCTCTCATTTTAGATCCTTGTTGGTATGTTTGGTGGTTTACTTTATGAAATCTCTAATGGGAAAAGATAATGTGATGTGGGAATCTAGTATCCCTATTGGAAAACAAATTTATAGGTATCTAGAGTATTTGGAAGATAATGAAAACATGTGTAGATCGTATTTCTCATCTTTACGAGAAAACCCTTGCTCTATTATATCTGTATCAGGTCGATTTGAAGTGGGTTCTTCCTTAGGAAAAAGAGAAATGGAGGTTGTTATTTGTGATTCCCCTCCGGAATTGAAAAGGAGAAAAGAGATAACTAAAGACATCATTGACATTTTAGATGAGAAGGAGAAAGAGTCTCTGACTAGTACTGAATCCTTGGATCCTAATGACATCCAGTCTATGATAGTTGAAGGAAAACTGAAGAAGATTGGTGAACTATGGAATGTTGCCTTGCCTATTGAAAAACTAAAAATTGATGATGCTCTAGTAGACTATCTATTGGCAAACTAAAAATTGATCACAAACTAAAAGGCTATGAAAAACTTAAGTGTGACCTATTTTGTGGTTTGGGCTGACACAATGTATCATGCTAACGATCAAATTTCATTTTGAAAATATTTGGTGGAGCTGACGGTTGATATCTTTTAGAATGAATTGCATCTAATTAGGCCGACCTAATTGATGCTTGCGATAGATATTTTATACATATATGCATATATGGTGATTATGTGGTGAATAGTTGATAATCAATCCATTATGGGTCATTCAGACTCTATAAATCCTTATTTCATTTTTGTATAATCCTGTGTAGGCAGTGAACCTCCCTGTTGGACAATGAGTCTTTTTGTAGGTAGTGAGCCTTTGTACTTGGATAGTGACTCCTTCTTTTGGTAGTGAGCCTCTTTTGAAAATACTATATAGTGTGAGTTATCCTTCACTGTGGTTTTTCCCTTTTTGGGTTTTCCATGTAAAAATTTGGTGTTCATTGTATTGATTTACTTTCTATTATTTATGTTTCATGCTTATATTTAATAATAAAATAGTGTGGTTTAAGATTTGATAAGTGATAAAGTTTTAAGATTGACTTTCTATGACAACTAATTCACGCCCCCCTCTCAGTTGTCCTACAAATGTTTAACACTTGAGCCCACCAACATGTGTTAGCACATACTCTTTAGCTTGTGATAGGGTAAAAGTACAAAGTTGTGTTACACTTTTAGCCAAGCCAACTTATCAAGACAAGTGAATTTAAGTATTTATAACTAAAATCAATTTTCTTCAAACATATGATCTTGTAAGATTCATTCTAGCTAGGTTAGATATGTCCACAACTTTTCCAACCAAATTTTTTTGCTAAATGTATATGTAGCACCACTTTGAGGCTAATTTACCAGAAAATTAAAATTATTTAAAAAACTTGATGTTTCAACAACTTCTACTCATAAAAAAAATATTTTTTAAAAACATAAAAATACCCTTTTGTAGATCAATAAGTGTAGTTTTAAAAAATATATGTATTAAAATAAAACCAACTATGTTTTAATATGCACACATTTTAATATTTGTTTAAAAATATATATTTATCAAAATTGGAAAAAAAATATATCCATGAACTAAAGTTTCAGGTTATAAATGCACAGGGGTTGGGGCCCTTGCTTGGTTGACTAAATCTTTCCTGTTGCAGGAGGTTGGTCACAAGGTCTAGTCTCCCCCACCCCCGTGGTACCAGAGGGTGTGTCGCGCCAGTGCCGCTGGTCACATTAAAAAGTTTACCAGATGCACTGCAGTTTATAGGGGCTCGTGCTACCCGATTCCTGCAGTCTAATAACAAAAAAAAAAAGGTTATAAATGCACACAAAAAAATTGAAAGAACAAAAAAAATTGCTATATAAATATTGATGTCTCATGTAACTCCATTTTTTAGCATTTTATCAACAACTAAATTATAGTTTCAATTTATAAAAAGCTATATTCAAATATTTTTTCAATTTAAAAAAAAAAAACAAACATAAAATATGCTAGAAAATAAATATTTAATTAGTTTACACCATTTCAAAATTCAAAACATATATGTCACTTTTTAGTGATTCAAGTTTAAAATTTGGATCAGTGTTGGTCATTTCCCTTTTAAAAGTGTGACACAACTTTTTACTTTTACCTGATAGCAATGACCTTACTAATGTACCATGCTATTTGTACCACATCACTACTAGGATTAAGATACCATTTACCTTGCAATCCTATATAATTAATGTATTTTCAACACTCTTTAAAAGTGTCCTTGGATGTTATTAAATGATTTAAATACACATATATGATTATTAAATATGATTATGTATTTATAATTATCTTCTTGTTATATGTGTTGAAAAGTGAGTACTTGTGAAATTTCACATTATCTTTGAACTTACCTTAGCTTGTGTATTAATAATAGATTTTAATATTTTTATGATAAATATTTTTTCTCACATTTGAAAATTCTAGTATATTTTTGGGATCTACAATAAATCTAAGTAGAATTATTTTGGATGGTAGCATGATGTGCTAGCATGCTGAGAATTTGTGAGATTCAAAAGTATAGTTTTTGCACGGTTTATTTATGATCCATGCTATGACACACAAATGGGAAATTAACTCCTATTCCATATTTTTAAAGGAAAAGAAAACCCAAGTTCTTTTAATTTTTAAAGGACTTTTTTCACTTTTTCAAGAAAAACTCTCTTTTCGGTATTTTTTGGAAAAATTTGACAAAATAATTTTAGCTCTCTCAAACATTTCCAGCTCTCTTACTTAGATTCTATTCACATTTCTATTAGCTTCCTCTACTTGCAAATTTGAGCTTTATAAATGAAGTAGTATTTTTTGAACACAAAGATGTGCTGAGAGGGGGGGTGAATTTGCATACATTGAAACTTAACTGATTCCATTTGCAAATTAACATTGCATCAATTTAACTGAAAGGAACAAAGGAGAATGCATGCATTATATAGTGATGCCATGTTTTTTACATGGAAAACCCAATGAGGGAAAAACAATGATGAGGATTAACTCACAATATATGTAGCTCACTGCTAACAAGAATTATAGTGTTTGAGGCTCACTACCTATGGAATTGTTGACTAAGGTATACAACCTTAGAGAAAGATACAATGGATCTAATGAGACTCACTGTCTTAGAGTAGGATACATAAAATTTAGAATAAGAAAATAATTATGATCTACTTTGAAGAAGCATCTATCATATGTTGAAATTGCAACGACTATTTAGCATAGTTTTCCCTTCACATTGATTTTGGACACTTCATCTCTTTCATTCTACTCACATGTCATTCTTTTCTCATCACCTTAACAAATGAATTTGATCTTCTATATATTGGCGCAACCATAGTAGGAGGGTCCTCAAGGAGAACAATCTGGACAGTGCAACAAGAGTACCACAATGATAGCAACACAAAATATGGAGGAAAATATAGATGCAAATGTTCTCATTAACATAAATTTAAATTACATTCATCTGGAAACATCTGGGATTACAGATTTGGCTCACGGGCCTGATATAACATGTCCTAATTACATTCCAAAATGCTCTTATATGAGAGTGAAATATTACAATACAGATCAATCTTAATATATACTCTTTTAACTACTAACTCAACTGCCCTATTCAAATGATCGATTACAAGCTTTATAGCATATCCACAATTCTGGAAACATCCACATCACCCAAAGATCATCATATTCTCCAAGGAAGAAAATGTTACGTGCGCATGAATAGGTTAGCCTCAAATTTGAATTAGTCCATCAATAGGTGCATAAAATGAAGTGTGAACCAATAATGGAGGTTGGGAACACTCCACAAAACAATTAAAAAACACACCATTGAGATCTGCAAGTCACAGAGATGATCCACAAATGATCAAATTAGCCGTTAGGATTGAAAGCTATTTTAGTGTTGGTTTAAGAAGCTGCCATGAAATTCCAGAAGTGATAACTTGTCAAAAAAGAATTCAATCATGCTCAAATCTTGGAATAAGGAAAATGAACATGTCCATGATGTACACAAAGATCCATAGGGTCTGGTGAGAAAATATGAGGAATCCACCAACATGAACTGAACAAGAAAAAAATAAGAACAAAACAAGAACAAAGAACTGAAAGAAAATATTTTTGGTTGATGCAAGATTTCCAAGAACCAAGGATGTTCCTGCATCATATATATCCTCCACAATAACAAAACAATCCAATTAAGTCAACTCCAAGACGACCATTGGATGAAACAATTGATACCAAAACATATCCAAAATAAAAGAGGTTTAGTTGTGGATCATTATACACTATTTTAGGGTCCAAATACATCACAACACATTCTTCAAGACAATATTAAATGACCATGATCAACCATAGAGAATGAAACAAGCCATGTTGGCCCAAATAGTATCAACACTATCACTATTTCAATTCACATAGTTGGGGAGGTACCAAAAACATTATATGGACAAATATGTAGATGTTGTAGACCATGCACAATATTCGATCAATTGTTTCTTGAAGTATATAATCATAATGTGTTGGCACAAGAGGAGAAGGGTATGCACAGGATCATCATAGAAAAAATAGGCCCTTAACTTGTGGCAAAAAATTCAGAAAAATTAGAGTTAGGAAACTTGACATAAAAAATGAATAATTTATCTATATTATTTCAATAATATGTAAGAATAGAATCTGTAGAAAATTTAATTTAGTTTCTAAACTACTAGCTTTATTTTATTTTTTAAAATATTTGGTGAAATTTTGAAATTTCAATGCAGTAGTACTTAAATTTTAGGGAAAAAATAAGAAGTAGGTGTCTATCTGACCACCCTAACCACAATAAAATGATAATATTTTTTTATAAGATTTTAGATATACGTAGAGTACTCATGTCCCAATGTTATGCATTTTTTAAAAAAAAATTCCAAGTAAATAATTAATTATGAATTTTTTATTACAACTTTAAAAAATATTAAAAACTCGTATGTCTGACCACCTTAACTTGGTCAAAAATTCATGAAATTCAATTTTTTTTTTAATCCTATAGTATGTGAAGCATAGAATGTGACGCATGTGTTAGATTCAAAAAATGTGATACTGTTTGAAAGATATAGATGTTTTTCAATTAGCCTATCAATAAGGACTCTAGTCATAATTCAAATAGAAAATGAATAATAATTATTTATTAAATTCAAAGTAAAGCATAATTTATATTGGTGGAAAGCTAAGAATCTCCTTTAAAAACCCTTTTTGTCTCATCAATCTTGGGTAAGAAAAAAAAATTTAGCCACATACCCTACACATACCCATCATATCACCACTTTTTGGCCCATCATGATCCTACACATACCTAGAAACCAACTAAATATGCAGAAATAGAGAAATTTGGATAGACTATAACAAAAATTTATTCAAAAACTAAGCTTGTGGACCATCACAATGCTTAATCGTGCTTAGTAGTATGTTATGAACACCAACGAACATGTTTGCAGAACTGCAAGACCAATACTTCAAATCTAGAGGAATGCAGATCGTTCTAGTAAGCTTTCATCATTACTTTCCTCTATTAGGGAACATACTAGAATATTGTTACTTGTAACTCACACTATAGAAGCTGTGATGAATTTATTTCTTAGATGTGTCACCTTCATGCCTCAACCATATTTTCTTTAGAACCACATGACTAAATCTTTCTTAGCAAAATAATGTAGATCAACAAAACATGAATCTACCTTAGACACTGGTACATTTTGACCCAAATTTCGATGGATGTTCATTGGAATTTCGACAACCATTCATCGGTATTATTTTGTCAGAATTTTGACGATATTTGAAATGTCAAAATTCTGGCCTAGCCTCCGTCAAAATTCTGATGAACATTCATCAAAATTTGGGTCAAAATGTACCAGTGAGAGTCTAACTTGTGAGTGCCTTAGAAATTTTTTTTGAACCATATATTTTAGGGTGTACGATGCTATGACTCTTTTGCTCAATTAGGGTTTTTCACCTAAAGGAAAGAGATAGATCTCACACCAAAATCTAGGTGGTTCACTCAAACTAATGCAAGTATAATGGAAATATGAATGAAATGTGATTAGATGAGACAAAATAAATGTGAATATTGATAAAAGTGATTGAACATTAAATGAAACCTATTGAAATGCAAGATGTTTGAAAACACATTGTGTAATGCAAAAACATCTAGAAATGAATGCAAATTGCAACAGAAATGGATAAAATTGAAAGTGTGCACTTGAGATCTTGATGCAGACTGGAAATGAAATATGAAATGTTGTTGACCCTGAATTTTAGGCCTGGTGGGACTCATTTTCCATTGTGGGCGAATTAGTCCCAAATCTGGGAAACTATTCCAGAGCCCGTTTTGGACAAATGGGGATCCAAAAATGTAGAAAATAAAAATTAGGCCTGGAAGTGGGACTCATTCACCATCCATGGAAAATCAGTCCACTTTTGAATTTTTTAAAATCCAAAGGTGGAAATTGAAGTCTATAGTTTGGGTATGTGCAGGATCATGATGGACCAAAAAGTGGCTATATGATGGGTATGTGGCTGACAACTTTTTTTTACCCAAAATTGATGAAATGAAAAGGGTTTTTAAAGGAAATTCTCAACTTTACACCAATATAAATTATGCTTTACTTTGAATTTAATAAATAATTATTATTCATTTTCTATTTTAATTACAACTAAAGTCTCGATTGATAGGTTGATTGAAAAACATCTATAGTTTTCAAAGGGTATCACATTTTTTGAATCCAAAACATGTGTCACATTCTATGCTTTGCATACTATAGGATTAAAAAAAAAGAATTTCATGAAGTTTTGACCAAGTTAAGGTGGTCATATACGAGTTTTAATATTTTAAAAGTTGTAATAAAAAATTCATAATTAATTATTTACTTAAAAATATGCATCACATCGGGACATGAGTCCTCTACTTATATCTAAAATCTTATAAAAAATATTATCATTTTATTATGGTTAGGGTGGTTAGATAGACACCACTTCTTATTTTTCCTAAAATTTAAGTACTGCACATTCAAATTTCAAATTTTACCAAATAGATTTAAAAAAAAACCTAGTAGTTTAGAAACTAAATTCAATTTGCTAAAATTCTATTCTTACATATTTTAGAAATAATATAGATAACTTATTCAAATTTTTACGTCAAGTTGCCTAACTCTAATTTTTTGAAATTTTCACCACTTAAGGGCTTTTTTTCCATGATGATCCTACACATACCCATTTACACTTCAGCTCCTAATAGGTGTTTGTCTCTGAAAATTTGATTTCTGAACCTAAAAGTGACTTTTTGTTAATATTTTGACTTGGACAAAGAAGAGAAGACTTAAACAACTTTGCAACTTGATCTTCAATGATTTCCAAGTTTCAAAGATGCCTAGATCTTCAAACACACAAGAAGAGAAAGATAAATTTTGGATGTTAGGGTATGGGGGTTTGCCTTGGTCAAACCCCTTTGTAGGTAATTAAACCAAAATAATGAAAAAATGTAATGAAGCATGAAACAATGGAGTTAATACCTTGCCATGATGTTTTATTTTGAAGTTTTGTAGCAAAGCATAAAGAATCTTCCCTTGAATGTATTAGAAAGCTAACTTGATGACTTGCAATGATGAAACCCTAGCTTGCTTGACCTGATACAGAAGATAGATGATGAATGAATGTAAGAGATGTGTGAATGAGTTAAGAGATGTAAATTATGGTTTAGAGACTTGATTTTATAGGAAATTCACCTAATTCACCCATAAATTGGATCCCTAAGGCTAACATGAAAAATTAAACTTAAAATCTAATCTTTCCCGTCAAAAGTCAAAAATGGCCCAAATGGGACTCATTAACCACCTTGGGTGAATGAGTCCCACCTGGTAGGGATTCATTCACCACAGATGGTGAATTAGTCCCAGTGGGGTCCATTTTCTAGCTGGGTTGTTGGGGGATAAGAAAATCAAGTTTATATAGTGATTTTGTCAGTTATTTCATCAAATATTGCCACAAAATGCACAATATGGGGTAATAGGGGACTATTAATGATGATGTGAAGGTCAATTAGGGCTTGGGACACATAATTGAATGTGAAAGTGTGATTAAATACACTTTACAACACTAAAATGAGGTCCACGCAGCCTAGGAAGGCACAACATCCAATGTGAATGTGTAGGACATGTTACAACATTAGACTAAGGTTAAGTTTGATTCAAAATCCTTCTAGATTGATGTGAAGATGTAATTAAATATATTTAATAGTGTTTAATTAATGGAAAATGGGTTCATTAATTCTAGAGAGGTGTGAATGTCTTTTACAACACTTTACAACACCTTTACAAGACATTGTTAAATGCATTTTATTCAATTTGCAATGGTCCAAGACCTAGTGTAGATGTGTAAAACACCTCACAACACAAAATCAAGGCCTTATTAAGTCTAATTTATCATCAATTATTCTACAAATCAAGCAAGTTTCCTTTTTTCTATGGTACATTTAACCCCCACTTTAGTGAGAGGATGAAGTTGCTTCAAACTCACGCTAAAGTAGACATTCAAGAGAGGTCCAATCATACCAATGCGGATAGTATAGGATAACAAAGATCAAAGGTGGTGGCCAAGCCCCCAGGATAAAAGATCCTAATTCAAACCGACATAAGCACAAAGGACATGCACAAGGTGAATGATATGCAACAGAACAAGATACACAAACATGTAATGGAAAGAACTAGGAAGAAGAGAAAGATTAAAATGAAAAGGTGGATCAAGATTTGACTATTTATCCAACACGTTGTGGATCCGATCTAGGCTATTTGTCCAAAAATAAAATGC
The DNA here is from genome assembly GCA_007258455.2 of Sequoia sempervirens. NCBI lineage: Eukaryota > Viridiplantae > Streptophyta > Pinopsida > Cupressales > Cupressaceae > Sequoia > Sequoia sempervirens. Next base: position 566,160,075 of record VDFB02193867.1, on the reverse strand, counting down.
ATACTCACTTTGGGGCGATGGAACTCTTGGCTATTTGCTAGGTGAGAAAGCCCAAAAGGTGAGAAACAAACACTTATCTGGTATGTACTCACAAATGCATAGGTGGCTATGGGGAAAGTCATGCCTTGGAATGGGATTCCCAGTCAACCATACCAAATTTATACCTCCTAATAACTTTAATAAGGAACCACAAAGGAAAATGATTTTCGAGCTCTATGAAGTAAGCAAAAATTTGTACGCTTGACACTCATAGACATTGTTAATGCAAAATAGTGCAAGAACTGTTCAAAGGGATTTTACTTAATTCATGTGAGGTATCATCTTAGAGGACATTGTACCTAATGTTTCTGAGAGAGGATGTGTCAAAATAAATATCACACTCTTGGAGAGAATCAAGCCCAATGACTCCACCAAGAAAAGAACACATCACAAGAAGAATGAAATTGGACATGGAAATGTGAGTGGTGATGTATGCCCCCATGTTAAAATGATTGCGAACACCAGTACTATGAGAAATTGCTTTAAAGTAGAAGAAGAGCACATGAGAGATTACTTGAAAAGCCCTATTCCAAGTCATATGTTTTTGATAAGCTATGTCATGAAAATGGGAGTATGTCATATGCTAGCCAACTTAAGGCATATCGTCCACATCCCAAGCTTTCTCTTATATGTTCATGAAAGGTTAACGACTAGCCAAAGGAGGAAAAGTTCTACAAGTGACATGCAAGGTTAAGGTTACATAACCCCTTGCCCCACTTAGTGTAGGACAAGGGTGAGTTGAAATGGTTGATAAGATGCAAGGTAGAGTGAAAATAAATATCAATTAGAGGAATTAGGTGCCTCCCACATAAGGAAGAACACCAAATTCCTTAAAATTTTGGATTTTACTACTCAAAGCTTTACATTCATTAGTCTAAGAATGACCGTGAACTCTATGATATTTGCAAAATGAATTCTTGTAATAGAATTTCTTTCGAGTTCAAGGGGGAAGGAATATCAAGTGATCTTGGAGGAGTCTTAAAAAGATAGCCTCTTGATATGTTGTACAAGGTGGTCCTATAGTTTGCGACAAAGATACCCCTTGCTTAGTATTCATTGTCATATCTACAACTATGTAGGTTGAGAGATTTTGGACTCTCATGTATAGGAGGGTGTAAAATCTACTGAATTCCATTCATGAGTGTTTTGCGAGATGACATTGATATTAAGTGAAGGTGTATTTGTTTGTTTGATTGTTTGTAAAGGAGAATGATTTTCAAGACCACTAGTGTCGATGAATTCAGAATGTATGACTATTAAGGTTGATTTAGGAGTATGCTGTGTGAGATTGTTGATGTTGAGTGAAGCCTTGGTGATTTCTATCAAAGGACAATAACCAAGACCATAGGTTGTTTGTTGTGTGATAGGGTCTATAGGGTTGCAGATACCTTGTTCATGAGCACAACATCCTTTTCCACTATAGGCAAGTATTTTCATAAGCTCATACCATTTCCCATAAATATTTTTCATTGCTTTTGGATTGGTTGGTAGTTGGTGATAAGCATTTTCAAAGGTGGTTGTGTAGTTTTTTTTTTGTCTAAAGTGGTTGAGGTGGATGCTTTCGAAGGGTCATCTGCTTTTTCATTTTCCCTATTTGAATATTTGTGTATGATCTTGTACTCACCCATGAATTCATGTTTGAAATCCAAGGAACCCAAATCATCTTCTAAAAGCTTCATGACATGTTCAATATGTTGTTGTTTGTCTTTTTGTTGAACGGATTCCATTTGTGTAGTTGATGTTGATGTGGTTAAGGGTTTTTCTTTTTTTTCATCAAGTTGTAAGACACTATAAGGTTTAGGGTCAGTGTCAAGGGTGCATATTTTGTTGTTGTATATGTATTTAATTTTACGTTGAAGAGTAGAGGGCACCCCATTCATTGCATGAATCCATGGTCTGCCTAAGATAAGATTACATGAAATTTTATGAGGCATAACATGGATTGGTGTATTCAATGTAGCTTATCCAACTATAATAGGTAGAGTGATCACACCAAGTGATGCATTTTCTTCATTGTCAAATCCCTTAATAGATAAAGAATCAAGATGAATTTTTGAATGATCCTCACAAATCCTATCCAAGAGGTTTATGCTACACACATTAAGGGCAGATCCATTGTCAACATGGGTTTACTTTATCCCTATTCGATTGTATTGAGTAATGATCATGAATGCTTCATTTTGTTTTTCACTTCCAAAGGGGGGAGTTCACTTTGGTGGAAAACAATGTCAGTGTTTATTCTGTGGATTATGGCTTTTATGTCAGTTGGTTGTGCATTAGAAGGGATAGGAACTTGTTGCAAGGCTACTTGGATCATGTTGTGATAGTGAGAGGATGCTTGAATAAGATCCCATAAGGATGTCTTAGCGCGAGTATTCTTTAGTTGTTCAACAATATTTTACTCCTTAAGGTGAGGATCTCAAGGAAAAATGGGATCTGGAAAAATTAAGGGTGTTGAGAGGGGTTGTTATGGTGGGTATGGATTATTTCGAGTGTTATATGTATGAGAAATTATTATGACTCAGTTGTTGTGAAACATTATTCTTGTACCATAGAAAAAAGGACCCTTTGCTTGCCATGGGATTAATTCATGATAAAATGGACTTAATGAGGTCTTAATCTAGTGTTGTGAGGCATTTTATGCATCCACACTAGGTCTTGGACCCTTATTAATTGAATAACATGCTTTTAATGATGTCTTGTAAAGGTGTTGTAAAGTGTTGTAAGATGCTTTCACAATTTTCTAGAATTAATTAACCTATTTATCCTTAATTCAACATTATAAAATATGTTTAATAACATTATTACATCAATCTAGAAGCTTTCTAAAATAAACTTAATGTTAAACTAGTGTTGTAATGTGTCTTGCACATTCACATTGGTTCTTGTGCCTTCCAAGGCTATGTGGACCTCATTTTAGTGTTGTAAAGTGTATTTAATCACACTTTCACATTTAATTTTGTGTCCCAAGCCCTATTTTACATTTACATCATCACTAATAGGCCCTTATTAACCCATATTGTGCATCCCGAGGCATAATTTGATCAAATAACTGACATAGTCATCATATAAGCCTAATTTTCTTACTTCTCAGCATTCTAGCTAGAAAAAATGGACCGTGTGGGACCCATTCACCATTATTGGTGAATTAATCCCATATCAGTGGGACCCAGTCACCATTAGTTGCGAATGAGTCCCATTTGAGCCATTTTAAGGGTTTTGAGAGGGAAAAATTAGGTTTTAAGTTTAATTTTTCTCCATGTTGGCCTTAAGGATTCAATTAACGGGAAAATAAGGTAAATTCCCTATAAAATCACCTCTCTTAACTCATTTTTACATTCATTAACTTAATTCACATCCATTCTTCATTATTCATCCACCAATCTTTGATCTCAATTTGAGCAATTTAAGGTTTTGTCATTGCAAGTCATTAAGAAAGCTTCTAAGGACATTCGAGGGATGAATCTTCATGTTGTGCTACATAATTTCTAGATCTATCATCATGGAAAGGTAATTTATTCCATTATTACATGCTTCATTCCATTCTTCATCATTTTTGTTTAATTACCTAAACAGGGTTTGACTAGGGCAAACCCCCATGCCCTAACAATCAACATTTCTTCTTCTCTTCTTGTGTGTTTGCAGATTTAGATCCTTTGGAAGGTTGTTAAATTCCTCTCTTCATTCAACAAGTAAAAGAATCAACAAAATCTCATTTGAGTCATACCTATAAATCAGAGTTTCAGAAGCAAATACCTATAGAACGTCAAAGTGTAGATTGGAAGCTTCAGAATCCACCTTTGAAAATCTAGAAATTCAAAAGTGGACTCATTCACCATGGGTGGTGAATGAGTCCCACCCCAAGGTCAATTTTTGGATTTTTACATTTTTAGATACCCTTTTGTTAGAAACGGGTTCTGGTGCAGTTTGGCAAAACTGGGATTGATTCGTCCAGAATGGTGAATGAGTCCCACCAGTCCTAAAAAATAGCATCAGGTGCATTTCACATGTAATTTCCAATATTCTTCAAGCTTTCAAGTGCATACTTTCAATCTGATTCATTTCTATTGCAATTTATTATTCATTCTTTGGTTATTTTGCATTAAACAATGTGTTTTCAAACAAGTCACATTTCTTAGGTTTTGCATACTTATTCAATCAATTTTTACAATGAGCTACATCTAGAACATTTCATTTAGATATAATTTGATTATAAAAATCTTATACTGAGTGAACCTCCTAGATTTTTGGTGTGGGATCTATCACTTTTCATTAGGTGAAAGACCCTAATTGAACAAAAGAGACCTAGCATTCCTAGTCCTAAAAATCTATGTTTCAATTCCTAGGAGGGTAAAGAGTAAACTAGGGCTTAGGTGGGGGTGGAGGTTTATGTGATGGTTGGTAAAGGATGAGTTGAGGTTGAATAATATAAACATCCCTTGGTGAATGAGAGTCTAATATGGGCTTTTTATTGTCAAGTAAGGGCATAATATTGTTATTGTCAATGTTAGGCTTGTCTTGTATCATGATATCCTCCCTAGAAGGAGAGTTTCTAGGAGAACAACAATTCAAATATTCTTGAAATTCATGGATTGGTTCTTCTAAAATGACTTCAATGCAAGTAGGGAAATGACAACTAGCTGAACTATCTTGCTCAAGAAGAGTTTTGCTAGGTGAAGGGGGGAAACTAAGATACTCATGACTTTCATCAATTGTGTTGTCTATCATCAAAGCATCTACTTCACAAATAAGAGAGATACTAGGAAAAAAAAAATGTTGTTGTCATGATTACCTATGGTTGTGTTGTTTTTTTCATTAATGTTTTGTCCACTAAGAGAGGTAAGAGGAGAGAAACAACTAGGATTCTCAAAACTCTCATTGATTGGTTTTTCTACCAAAATATCTTCATCACCAATAGGAGAGATATTAGGAGAGGAACAAATATGATCGTTAGGAATGTCCAAGGTTGTATTCTCTTTCACAAAAATACTCTCATAGCAGGAGTGGAAATTTTTCTTAACATGTCTAAATATGCAAGGTACTGACATTGTTTGAACAAAAATGAAAAGTACTTGTAACCATTTCATGCAATGTTTCAGCAATGTAAACAATGTACATCCAATGATGCCAAAAAATTTTGTCCAATATATGCAAAGCTTTAAGAATGCAAACAATGTACATGCAAGAATCAAAAGTACTTTTATCAAACTTATGCAAAGTTTTATGAATAGAAACATTGAGTATGCAAAAGCGAAAAGTACTTTTATCCATGTTATGAAAAATTTTAGAAATGTAAGCATTTTCAGATCGAATGATGTTTGTAATTGAAATGATGACTATCCTAAATTGATGTTTTTGAGCTAGATGCATAAAAAAAATGTTCCAGAAACTTTCCAGACTTATAGTATATGGTACTAGGAGGATGAGGAGGCACAAAAATGAGGTTTTTGATGCTATAATAGACAGTTAAAAATTTGAACAGGGACTGATTCGCCCAAAATGGCGAATGAGTCCCAGTAAGGGTTTTATGCAAAAAATTAAGAAACTTTCAATGGATTTTTGATGCTTTTGATGTTGTAAGATGTATACCTAAGATGAAAGTGGAAAATTTTAGAAAATTTCAGTAATTTTAGATGCCAAAAATGCAATCTACATGCACTTTTCATGAATGCAAAATATGAAATCCTAGAATGCAACTTGACTAATGCCAAATGCAATGCAAGCTAATTATAGGATGTTGATGGACTCCAAATTAGACAAGAAAGTATTCAAAAAGTAGGTTCACCAAAATTAACCATAGATTTTAGTGTGTAGGATGCTATGACTCTTTTGCTCAATTAGGGTTTTTCACCTAAAGGAAAGAGATAGATCTCACACCAAAATCTAGGTGGTTCACTCAAAATAATGCAAGTATAATGGAAACATGAATAAAATGTGCTTAGATGATACAAAATAAATGTGAATAATTGATAAAAGTGATTGACCACTAATTGAAAACTATTGAAATGCAAGATGTTTGAAAACACATTATGTAATGCAAAAATACCTAGAAATGGATGCAAGTTGGAACATAAATGGATGGAACCAAAAGTGTGCACCTGAGATCTTGATGGAGACTAGAAATGACATCTAAAATGTTGTTGAACCTAATTTTTAGGCGTAGTGGGACTCATTCACCATTCTGGGCGAATTAGTCCCAGATCTGGGAAACTATTCCAGAGCCCGTTTCAAACAAACGGGTATCCAAAAAGTAGAAAACCAAAATCAATCCTAGAAGTGGGACTCATTAAATTTCCATGGTGAATCAGTCCACTTTTGAATTTTTAAAAATCCAAAGGTGGAAATGGAAGTCTTTGGTCTGCACTTCGACTCTTGACAGGGGTCTGCCTTCGAAAGTTTGATTTCCAAACCTAAAAGTGACTTGATATTTTGACTTGAACAAAGAAGATAAGACTTAAACAAATTTTCAACTTTATCTTCAATGATTTCCAAGCTTCCAAGATGCCTAGATCTATAAACACACAAGAAGAGAATGAGAAATGTTTTTGAAAAGGAAAAAATAGGTTTTACAGGGACCTGAAACCACGAAGTTTAAACAACAAAAGAGAAATGTTGGATGTTAGGGTATGGGGGTTTTCCTTGGTCAAACCCCTTTGTAGGTAATTAAACCAAAATGATCAAAAAATGTAATGAAACATGAAAAAATGGAGTGAATAAATTGCCATGATGTTTGATCCTAAATTTTTGCAGCAAAGCATGAAGAATCTATCCTTGAATGTCTTAGGAATCTAGCTTGATGACTTGCAATGATGAAACCCTAGCTTGCTCGACTTGATAGAGAAGATAGATGATGAATGAATGATAAAAGATGCGTGAATGAGTTAAGAGATGTAAATTAGGGTTTAGAGACTTTATTTTATAGGCAATTCACCTTACTCACCTGTAAATCGGATCCCTAAGACTAACATGATGAAAAATTAAACTTAAAACCTAATTTTTCCCCCTCAAAGGTAAAAAATGGCGCAAATGGGACTCATTCGCCACCTTGGGGGAATCAATCCCACTTCACAAGGACTCATTCACCACAAATGGAGAATTAGTCCCAATGGGGTCCATTTTCCAGCTGGGTTGTTGGGAGAGAAGAAAATCAAGTTTATTTAGTGATTTTGTCAGTTATTTCATCAAATATTGCCTCAGGATGGACAATATGGGGTAATAGGGGCCTATTAATGATGGTATTAAGGTCAATTAGGGCTTGGGAAACAAAATTCAATGTGAAAGTATGATTAAATACAATTTACAACACTAAATCGAGGCCCACACAGCCTAGGAAGGCATAACATCCATTGTGAATGTGTAGGACACATTATAACACTAGAATAAGGTTAAGTTTAATTCACAAGCCTTCTAGATTGATGTGAAGATGTAATTAAATACATTTTATAATGTTCAATTAAGGGAAAATGGGCTCATTAAGTCTAAGGAGGCATGGAAGTCTTTTACAAAACTTTGCAACACCTTTACAAGACATCGTTAAATGCATTTTATTCATTTTGTAAGGGTCCAAGACTTAGTGTGGATGTATAAAAAACCTCACAATACAAAATAAAGGCCTTATTAAGTCCAATTTATCATCCATTATTTTCTAAATCAAGCTAGTTTCCTTTTTCTACGGTACACTTTTGCAACATATCTCTGTAAGTGGTACATCAAACATAGATTATATCAATGTAAACATATTATGTACATATCAGAACATGAGTATCATCCTCCATATCACACTTAGATAAAATACTGATCATTATTCTTTCATGTATAGTTATATAGACTTGTTCTAACTGATATCACAATATAACAGCTATCTCTAGAATATGTACACATTAATATTGCATCTGACATCAATGAAAACCCATATTGGGTGGACATCAATGAAAAAACCTATTACCAACATTCTCCCCCTTTTTCATTGATGGCTACATGTTGGTTTCCTTTTACACTATAACCAGGTTTGTCTCCTAGTCTACCTATGGGACTGCTAATCCAAATCAAGGGTAGCTCGAAGGACCTAGACCAACTGATGAGGACTTTAAGAAACCTCCTACACTTTGGGCTCTGCAAGACCCGGGAGGGTGATCCCTTAATGTGTTTACAACCTCTACACCGTTATTATAAACAACATTAACAATAATAGATAATATCACTTAATAGCCCAACACAATAGGATAATACTAAAATAAATTGTCTATTTATCATTAATATCAACTATTTGGAGCATGAGATAACTACAACACAAGGTAGTATAAGATGGTCATTGATTTGCAATTTGCAGCAAGCTCTAGGAAAAGACAAGCAAACACTAAATCAGATGGGTGATTACAACTTAGAGCAGTGCCATATATCTATTGGGCAGGAGTTAGATTTATAAACATTTAAAGGCATATAACATATTTAACACATAACACATGAGATCTTTGACAACATTACCTTGTAATCTCATCAATATGTATTCTAGCTCAATACTACTTACCAAATCCTCATACAATACATATCCACCTATAATCGCATTCAAGAATTTTAATTAATTCTTTGAATCAAAGCCAAAACAGGGATCATACACACTAGAGAATAGTGAGATGGATAAAAAAACCCTTGGTTATTCTATTCAAGGTTCAGATATGCAAGTACAATGGAGAGACATGAGCTTGAATTTTTCATTTTAAAATCAAATTCTAGTACTGTTATACAACATTAAACCTTCATGAATTCAAAACCTGTTATAGACTAACTCAAAACCTAAGTTGCACTTCTCTTTAGATGCATCAGACTTTACAAATTTCTTTGCAACTTCACCAAGACTCAACAAAATTTGTCTGACTTGCTACCTGTACTTCTGGCATTGAAATCCTTCTTATAGAGAATGAAGGAGCAGACAAGCATCGGACCAAAGAGTACACATGTCATTAGCCAATTGGTACACCTGGAAAAGAGTTGATACAGCCATAAAGATCACCAGAAACCCACACCAAGATTGCCATTAAAGCAAAACTGGAAGCCACTGCAACCGCAACATCTGACCTATTTATTGAAATATGCCAGTAAGTGTCCTTCCTACCATTAAAACTCACCCACTCACCTACACAAATGGCTCCAACCATGATTTGACTCAAACTTTAAATTCCAGCCATCGATCCTTCAGTTGAATCAAACCATCGAACAACCACCTTAAAAATTAGCTGAAGCAATCACCAGCGTGGTAGACAAGGGCCCATCACACCATACGCTATGAAGAAAATCCACGTGGCGGTCGCCCGCGATACCACAATCCTACAACTTCTGATCACACGATGGCGAGCAACCGTTGATCTTGAACATCGGTGATCTCATCCCTTCAACATAGTCAACAGCCTTATCGTTAACCCTCGAGCTACTTTTCCCTCAAGATTAAAACATCTTCACCGATCTGCAGCACGTGCATCTCACAAACACTTTAGTAACCCACCCTTTTACTCCTTTGGCCTCATCAGCTGGGACACGTGGTAGTCACCCGCAATATCGCGATCCTGTAGTTTTGGATCACGAGATGGTGGGGAATGGCTAGGGTGCAACCAGATTCAACCTCCAATATCTATCACAGATCCTTTTGACTTGACCTACTACCCTAATTCCTTGGCTTGGCATTTGATCATTTAATGCATTTCCACAGCCATATCAAATATCTCATTTTAAATGTTTTTGCTATGGAAGCAATAAATCATTTTAAAATACATCAGACAAAAAGTTCCTTAGGCCCCACCCTGTACATGTGGCAACACCTCGCTGCTTCACGATAGATAAAAAGTGAGTACCTTCTAATTGTGAAATAGAAAGCAAGGGCTAAGATCAAATGGAAGTTGATCAACAATGGCACAAGTTTGATCTCCTAGATAGGACACATGGCGCCCGCCCGAGATACTGTAATCCTACAATTTTCTAATCACAGGATGGCGGGGGACTGTTGATATCTGAAGGCAAATGATCAATGGCATCGCGAGCTCCATACTTTTGCAAAATAAAACACTTATTTAAGGACAAGGGGACATCACTAGGCCAACAGTAAACAATGACATAAGTTGTTTTAAAACACTTTAGCATGAGGCTGACCTAGACTTTAGGGAAAATAAAACCTGCAGAGGCTACAAAAATTAAAACCAAAGGGACCAAAGCCTAGATGAGATGATGGGGCATAAGATGTTTTAAAAGCCCTTCAAAAGTTAACATTGAAACAAAACCTCAACCAAGGCGAAAAACAAACATTAGGGTTTCACATGCAAAGAAGGCTAAAACCCCAACCCTAGGATTTTCCAAACACCATGAAAGACCTATTTGACACCAGGCAGGGTGGAAATGAAACATAAGGAGCAAAAATTTGAAGCTCCAACAGTGGCTCCAATTGGGGACGTTCATTCCACTAGAAGGAAGTTTGAATTCAGAATCTTAGGTGAAGTAGACCAAAATGTAGAGATAACCAAAAAGGATTGTTTGGACAAAACAACCAAAAATATGTACAAAATATACAAACCTAAACTACTGTTCATGGAAAAGACTACTTCAAGAACTATCCATGAATTGGCAGTTCAAGAATATCTCCTATCATATCTTGGAGGAAGTAAGAGTCTTCACCCCACTTACTATTAATAAAAAATGGACCCAACCAGATTGTATCAAATTTCCCATGTTTCCCTTTATCTTCTAATCTGGCATTCCACATTAAAACCAAATCTCCATCTTTGAAACTCCTTGCAGTTTCCCTCCTGTCATACAAATTCTTTATTTTCAACTACAACTTTGCATTTCTCTTTTGAGCTTCCCTTCTAGATTTGTCCAATTCTATAAGAGCTTCCACTCTCAATTGCATTTCATCGTCAATTTCATTGTCATACATCTGGACAAACTTATACATTTCCATTAAATTATTTTGGGGAAACCTGGCATTGATCCCATAAACCAAGTAAAATGGGGCACAACCTATAGCCTTCTTCACAGTTACCCTATCTGTCCAGACTGCTAATCTTAGTTTAGAATCCTAAGCCCTTTTATTTTGATCCAGGATCCTTTTAATGATTTTCATCAAGCTTTTATTGCTTGATTCTGCCTGTCCATTTCTTTGTGGGTGGTATGGTGATGAATAAGAAATTTGGATTCCATGCTTCTCACAAAATTCAATGTATTCCTCAGACCTAAAACACATTTCATTATCTGATACAATCCTTTCTAGACACCAAAATCTAGTCAATATATTGCTCATTAGGAAATCAATTACTACTTTACTAGTAGCTTTCTTTGTTGGAATTGCTTCCACGCACTTGGTAAAATAATTAGTAGCCATCAATATCCATGAGTGGCACCCACTGGATTTACATGATATTTCTCCTATAAAATCAATACCCCATTGCTGGAATGGAGCGTGTACTACAATTGGTTTTAAAGGCAAGTTACCAGAAAACTTTAACTTACTAGAGAAACATTGACAGGCATCACATGTCTTCACTAGTTGGTGTGCATCCTTAAAAACTGTAGGCCACCAAAATCCAGCCCTCATTATCTTATGTGCAGTTGTTTTGGCCATATAATTCCCTCCACAAACTCCACCATGCATCTCCCTCAAAAGTTATTTTGCTTGATCTCGGTCAACACACTTCAACATGACACCTTCTCCATTTCTCTACCAGAGCTTCCATCTATAATAACATACTTGATAGCATGTAACTTCAATGTCCTTTTCTCATTTTCATTTAAATTATCAGGACATTTCATTCTTTACAAATAAATATCACATCTTTCTACCATTCAGAATGCTCCATATCACATAGGTGTGATCTATTCTCTTCTTCTAACAAATTTATCTGATTTTCTTCCAAATTACTTTGGGCCATGAGCTTGGCCAATCCTTTTCCTCTTACTAGTTTAGTAATCTGGACCTCAATGTTGAATTCCTGGATCCTATTTATCCATCTACATCTTCTTCCTGACACTTCTTGTTGTGTGAAGATGTCCTTAACAACAACATTAGGCACATAGGCAATTACAATAGCTCCCATCAAATAAGGCCTAAAAGGCTTTACTGCTTTTACTAGTGCATATGCCTTTTTTTCATTTATATCATACTTGAGTTCTATAGCTTGTAAATATTTGCTAAAAAAGGCTACAAGCTGCTCAAAATCTTCTGCATTCTTTTGTAATAGCATAGCTGCAATTGTGTGGAATGAAGCAAATGCAAAAATCTGCAAGGGCTTGGAAAATTTAGGAGTTCTTAACACATGAGCCTCCTTTATTGCTTGCTTAATGGCTTGGAAAGCCTGCACAGAATCCTTATCCCATTCAACTTTGGCTCCTTTCTTGAGCATTTTGGAGATAGGGTGAACTATCTCAGCAAAACTTGTCACAAATCTCCTTAAGAAGCTTATCTGACCAAAAAAGGACTGTATCCCTTTGACATTTTGGGGAACTTGTGGAACTATATCAATTGCAATGACCCTCTTTGGATCAATTTTTACTCCATCCTTGGAAACAATATGTCCCAATAATTTTCCCTCTAGTACTTTGAACATACATTTCTTTGGATTCAAATAAATACCATATTCCAAGGCTCTAATGAATATCTGCTCCAGATGCTCACAATGATCCTCTTCCTTTTCAGAATATGTTGTCAAGTCATCTTGATAGATCACCAAAAACAAGTTAATGAGATCTGAGAATGCCACATCCATGGCTCTCTGAAAAGTAGCCCCTGCATTTATTAGACCAAATGGAATTCTTATATAGACATACATTCCCCATGGTGTGGTGAAAGTTGTCTTAAACTGCTCAGACTCCTTAACCACAAGCTAGTTATAACCAGAAAATATGAGCAATTATGAGAAATTCATGCCTTGGAATAAGTTTCCTGCGCATCCATACCAAAGTTATACCTCCTAATAACTTTAATAAGGTGCCACAAAAGAAAATAACTTTTTGAGCTTCATGAGACAAGAAAAAAATTGTATGCTTGGAACTCATGAACAAATGTGATGGCACCAGAGGCATGCAAGCTATGTTATGCAAGGTGGCCATATAAAATGCAACATGTAACATGTAAAGAATGTTCAAAGGAGTCTTGCTTAGTTCATGTAAGGTCAAGAACATTGTTTCTAATGTATCCAAGAAAGGACCAATCAAAGAATAGAAAATTCGCAACTTAGGGGATGTAGTGTGTCACATCAAGCCACTAAGAGGAATGAACTATTCTAAGCTATATCACGCTCATGAAGGGCACTACACCCAATGTCATCCACAAAGAAAAAAAATGCATTGTATGAAGTAAGAAGGCTACACTAAGAACCAAGAAAAATGAAAAAGAATAATGTCAATGTATGCCCCCACTTTAAAGGAAATGCTACACACCGTACTATGAGCAATTATGAGAAATTCATGACTTGGAATAAGTTTCCTGCTCATCCATACCAAAGTTATACCTCCTAATAACTTTACTAAGGTGCCACAAAAGAAAATAACTTTTTGAGCTTCATGAGAAAAGAAAAAATTCGTATGCTTGGAACTCATGAACAAATGTGATGGCACCAGAGGCATGCAAGCTATGTTATGCAAGGTGGCCATATAAAATGCAACATGTAACATGTAAAGAATGTTCAAAGGAGTCTTGCTTAGTTCATGTAAGGTCAAGAACATTGTTTCTAATGTATCCAAGAAAGGACCAATCAAATAATAGAAAATTCGCAACTTAGGGGATGTAGTGTGTCACATCAAGCCACTAAGAGGAATGAAATATGCTAAGCTAGATCACGCTCATGAAGGGCACTACACCCAATGTCATCCACAAAGAAAAAAAATGCATTGTATGAAGTAAGAAGGCTACACTAAGAACTAAGAAAAATGAAAAAGAATAATGTCAATGTATGCCCCCACTTTAAAGGAAATGCTACACACCGTACTATGAGCAATTATTTTAAAGTAGAAAATGAAAAATGTAAAGAAGAAAGAAGACATGAGAGACAACGTGGAAATCCCTATGCCAAGTCATATGTTTCCAAGTAAGGCTACATCATGTGAAGGAAAGGAGAAAGAAAAGAAAGGATTTTCCACCAAAATGAAAACACCAAACACATATGGGATCTATGGATTTGGGGTTAGTATGTTCGTTGCTACAATGTTTGTTAGAGAGATTGGAACTATCATCATCCCCTAAATACATAGAACTAGAAGAATGACACAAAGAGAGAAAAAACAAGGAAAAAGAAAGAACCCTTTTTGTCAACATGGAAGATGCATAGGGTGTCTCGATGCTTTGCACCATCCCCAAAAGGAAAACACAAGCCAAATGAAAAAGAAAAGGTGAAAGAGAAAGAAAAATATTTTGGGTCAACATGAAAGAGACATGAATGTCTCAATGCCTTGTGTCATCCCAAAAAGGAGAACACATGAAAAGACAAAAGAACAGGAAAAGAAAAATAAAAAGGCCTTTTGGGTCAACATGAAGGTGACATGAATGTCTCAATGCCTTGCATCATCGCCAAAAGGAAAACACAAGAAAAGATAAAAGAATGGGCAAAGAAGATGAAAAAGGCCTTTCGGGTGAACATGAAGGAGACATGAATGTCTCAATTCCTTGCATCATCCTCAAAAGGAAAACACAAGAAAAGAGAAAAGAACAGGCAAAAAAATTGTACGACATAGAGAAGAATGAAGGTAAAAATAGAGGAATGTCACAAAGAGAGAGAACATAACACAAAACATCACGAGGGATCACATTACGTACATGAAAAAGAAAAAGAAAAAGAAAATACAAAAGACTAGTAAGGAAAATGTGAGTCAACCATCAAGCAAGTCATCTTCCTCCCAGTCATGTTCATTATATGGTGAGGGTGGGTAGCTGGCCGGAGGGACAAGAGAAACTTTTGAATTAGGGGAAGCACCAGGTTCAACACTCTTTATAGGATATTTATCATTTAAGCTCATGGAAGAGTAAAATAATGTGTTCAAATCATTATGCACCTCTTCATTGTTTTTAATGATCTCGTCATCATCATCCAAAATAATCACGACAAGAGGAAAGATGATAATGTCCAATGAAGAGTGTAACTCTTGTTGTGATTGTTGTATTGGATCATTTTCTTGTGGTTGGGGAGGAGGGTCATCATGCATTGCTTCTGTCAAGTTCATATTTTGATTTTCTATACTTAATTCATTATGTAACCTGCGAGCAAGGGCACGACGTCTACTTCTACACTCTCTAGCACCTCTGTTTCTTTTAGTATTGTTGTCGAGTTGCATTTGTGAAGGAATTGATTGATCAACCATAGGTTGCTTTTCTTCCCTAAGGAGAGGAATGGAAGGAAACATGGAAGGTTGGTCATCCACTTTTTCTTTTTCTTTATAAACTTTTTTTATTTGAGGCATGACAAAGTTGCTTTCATTTTCTCTTGGTCTCTTGCATGATGTCAGGGAGGTTTCTGGTGTTGGTTGGTCTAGGTTTTTTGGATCTTGTTTAGGTTGAATCATGGTTTTATCTAGAATAAGAGTGTTGGAAGTGGATGGGGACATGTCACAGAGAGACAATTATGCTATTTTATTTACTTTGAATTTTTGGTAAGCTATGAAAAAGAAGTCTTGTCGAGGGGTTATAGGCTCCATGGGCTCAAGCCAAAAGTATTCTAAGGAAAAGTATCCTTTGGAAGACAATAGGTTAAAGCCTCTATGGTGGATAGTGAATATTTCATTGTCAAATGGAAACTTTAAGCATTTGTGTATAACCAAAGTGTACCATAGAAAAATGGCTCTTGGAAATTTTCATGGTCTTTTAGGTCTTTCTCTCATGATACTTGGTCTATTTTTCTTTGATTTAATGTTGCAATGTAACTTATGCATTCACATTAGGTCCTTAAATTCAAATTATGACATCTTGTGAAGGTGTTGTGAAGTGTTGTAACACATTTCTACACTTTTCTATACTCTTTTCATTACAATTCACCTAAAAATCACCTTTTCATCACTTATCAAGTCCTATTTTGAAGTGTTGTAAAGTCTTGTAACAAGATTTCATGCTTTTCTAGGCTTGATTTCACTATTTACACCATTCTAATGCTTTGCATGACCCCTTTATGCACTCATAAGGCTTCATTAAGTGTATTTTTGAATGTAAACCCGATGAACAACATTAAATGCAAGATAATTCCTAACACCCACTTACAAGTCCAAGGTGGGACCCATTCACCATGGGTGGCGAATGAGTCCCTCTTGGCCCCAAATTCAAAATATTTCAAATTTACTTTCGGGTTTTTATTCAAAATTGCCTTATGTTAGCCTATGATGAGGTATTATTGGGTTAATAAGGTTGTATAAATAAGTGTTTTTCTCCTCATTTTACATCTTCTAATCTCCTACAACCTCCTAATTCATCATAGCATTCATTCATATTCAAACACTTTTCATCATTCAATCAAGCATTAATCAAGCATTTTGGAGCAACCAATGACATATCTTCATATTTCTTCAACAAGGTTGTGGTGAGTTTAGGATATTTGCATGTTGTTGATTCATCTTTCCTTTTTCATTTCATTCCATTTCTTCATTAAGGGTTTTATTACCAAAGTGGGATTTGACCAAGGAAAATCCCTATAGCCTAACCCTTAACCATTTTTCCCCTTTTACATGTGTGTTTGTAGACTTGTGTATGCAGATTTGTCAAGCAATTAGGTGATGAAAGGTGTTCAAGAATTCAAGAAAGTGTTTCAAGTCAACTATACCCTATTTCAATCTTGGAGACAACCTACAGTCTGTTTTTTGTAGATTTGACTTCGTCAACCCAACAAGAAGACAAGTGCAGATCTGGTGCTACATAATTGGTCCTTGATTTCATAAAATTTTAGGAGAGGATTGATTCACCATCAGTGGTGAATGAGTGCCACCTTAAGGCTGGAAAACTAGATTCTGTTAGATTCTAGATCTCGACAGCCAGAAACCAGTTTTTAGGACTTTTTTCCAATAGTACGACTGATTCGCAATCAATGGCAAATGAGTCCCACTAATGATTTTCACTAATTTTTTCCAACATTGAGATCACTCCAGATTCATCATTCATTTCCTAGTTGCACTTTGTTCAACCTTCCTTCAATTTTGTTTTGCATTTGTTCATGTTTTAGTTCATACATGCATATCACATTGTGTTTTCAAACATTACATATTTCTTATGTTTTGTATTCATAATTTGTCAATTACATTTCTTAGTTTCATTTATATCATCTCATTTATCCTTAATCACATCATACATACATTAGATTGAGTGAACAATGTCGATTTTGAGTTTCTACCTCTCTCCTTTTAGGTGAAAATCCTAAGAGTACAAGAGTAGCCTATAGACACCTATAAAATTGATGGTTCATTTTGGTGAACCTGCTTATTGAGCACTTTATCTTTCTGATTCCAATTGTATTTTGCATCCTAGGCTTCATTTGCATGAACATTCATTTAGGTTTTTGCATCCTAGGGTTTCCCAAATTGCATTAGTGAAAGACTCATTTAGACTTCATTTTTGCATATCAAATCATTGAAAAACTGAAAATCTACATTTGTATTCTTAGTTTGCATTTTAAAAGAATTGAAATTACTTTAAATTTTCTGAAAAAAACTAAAAACCATTGTACGTGGACTCATTCACTACCCTGGGAAAATCAATGCTCCTGCACATTTCAAACAACATTTTTAGGCATTTTTTGGGTATTTCCTACATTACAGTTTCATGTAGTTGCTTTATGTTTTACTTTCCAGATGCTTTGTTTTCTTCTACTTCTTGCATCTTACTTTACTCTCAACCTTGAACTCCCTCATTCTCCTTCAACTCCTCATTATTGTCCTCTTCTTGATGTAGACATCATTGGAGAAGATGATGATAGCATGCGGGTGTTGTCATAATAGTGGTTTACAATTCCTGAGAGGAACAGATTTTAGCTAAAATCACATATTTTTAGAAAATATAACGATTTAAGCCTTAAAAAGTTCCATTTTAATGATTCCAATTGAAGAGGGTTTGATCAAATCACCTTAGATCAAACCCCCTTGGATAGAACCTCGCTAGTTTTAAACCATACCTATAAATGCGTCTCCTTTACACCTATTCCACATTCTTTGTATTTCTTCTACTTCTTGCATCTTATCTTTGCACTCCTTGATCAACCTTGAACTCCCTCATTCTCCTTCAACTCCTCATTATTGTCCTCTTCCTGATGTAGACATCATTGGAGAAGATGGATGATAGCATGCACATGTTCCTAAAGGAATATCTTGATAACCTCAAAGCCAATGCAGCCTTTTACCCATCCATGAAGTCACAAGATCTTCCTACTATTGCACCTCTTGATCACTTTGACTACCTACATCCTGAAATCAATGAAGGAACTAAGTTCCCTCCATCAAGTGGCCCTAGTTCCTCTCAACAACCACATCCTCAGCCATTTTATGATCATAAAGTCACAAACACTCCCATCAAACTTGAAAAAACATATGGAAAAGGATTTACTATTCTAAGAAAAAAGGGTTGTAACACAAAACATGAGCATGACATTCATCAACCTCTAGAAAAAAAACCAACAGAAGAAAACACAACAGGACTAGGATATCAAGATCCTCCTCATGTTGACAAGAATCCTTTTGAATATTGGAGACTTTACAATGATGGTACAGTGATCTTTGATTATCCTCCTGACTTGAACATTCTCCTTCCACGTGAATGACCATTACCTAACTCTAATGATAAGGATGCTAGGATCCCCATGGGTTTTCTTCCTCCTTCCATTCATGAAAAAGGAGAATCTAGCAAACAAAAATGACCATACAAGTTGAAAAAACTTAAGTTTCCTACTCATCCCCCACTTGAATGTAAAAGGAGAATTTAATTTCTTTTAAACAAAGGCCTTCTACTCTTACCATCTATGAATAGGTTGGTCATCTTTCCTAAAGATTCTAACATACCATATTGCAAATATCATTGTGTTCTTGGAAACTGAACTGGAGAATGTCAAACATTGAAGGACATACTAGACAAGTATCACTTCATTGATACTAATTGCTTTCCTATCATCCCTTTAAGAAAAAATGAAATCCCAATTGTCTCCTCATGCCATAGTTGTAGAATTTTCTATTCTCACTATTGCATGACCTTTCCCATCACTCACCTCCACTCATTCTTTCCCTACACTTTGTAGAGGTAAGAAGTTGTTAGCCTTATCCTTGTAACACATTTGTCTTTGTCTCTTAACTATGCTATTCATCTTCTGCTTATATTACTTAAGATCGTGAAGTCAATAACTTGGTTAATGATTGGCTTACATCTACATTACTAGCTCCTTTTTCATTTTTCCTTTATGTGTGTATCGTGTTCCCCAGTAATGTGACATTAGATGTTTTCTCTCTCTTTTCGAACTTCCTCTATTTGTATATCTATTCTTCTATATGTCGTCTTTTTCCCCTTTTCCTTTTTTATTGATGATGCAAATGGTAGAGATGCCCTATGTCTCTTCCATGTTGACCTAAAAGGTCCTTTTTTTTCACTTTTACTTTTGTGTTTTCCTTTCGGGGATGACGCAAAGTGTAGAGATGCCCTATGTCTCTTCCATGTTGACCCAAAAGGCCTGTTTTCTTTTTTGCTTTTATTTTTTTCTTTTCATTTTGGGGATGATGCAAAGCATTGAGATGCCCCATGTCTCTTCCATGTTGACCCAAACAGCCCCATTTACTTTGTATTTTTTTTATGTTTTTCCTTTTGGGGATGACGCAAGGCATTGAAACTGAAATGTCTCCTTCATGTTGACCCAAAATATTTTTCTGTTCATTTTTCTTTTCGCTTTCTTTTCACTTGTGTTTCTCCTTTTGGGGATGATGCAAAGCATTGATACCACATTGTCTCTTCCATTTTGACCCAAAATGAACTTTTTTTTTCTTTCTTTTTTTTGCTCTCCTTGTGTCATTATTCTAGTTCTATGTATTCAGAGAATAATGATAGTTTTGAGCTATTTAATCAAAACATTACAGCAATGAGCATACTGACCCCAAATTTATAGATCCCTTATGTGTTTGGTGTGTTCCTTTCTGGGGGGAAACCTCCCTTTTCTTTTGTTCTCTTTTTCCTTTACATGATGCATCCTTATTCAGAAACATATGACTTGGCATAGGGGCTTTGCAAGTTGGCTCTCATGTCTTGTTTTCTTTTTCCTTCACTAATTTAAAGTAATTGCTCCCAGAATGGTGTGTAGCAATTCCTTTAAAGTGGGGGGCATACATTGGCATCATTTCATTTTCATTCTTGGTTCTTAGTGTAGCCTTGTCACTTCATATGATGTGTTTATCACTTTATGGATGACATTGGGTTTGATGTCCTTCATAATTGTGATCTATCTTAGCATATTACATTCCTCTTAGTGGCCTGATGTGATGCATTGCATCCCATAAGTTGTGAATATTTTATTCTCTGATTGGTCATCTCTTGGAGACATTAGACACAATTTTCCCTAAGTGGCAGACCTTGCATGAACTTAACAAGACTCCTTTGAACATCTTTTACACTTTACATTTTTCATTTCTTACATTTTGACATCTTTTCCACCTTACATAACACAGTTTGCATGCTTGTGGTACTATCCTCTTTGTTCACGAGTTTAAAGCATACGAAGCTTTGCTTGTCTCATGAAGCATGAACCAACATTTTTCCCTTGTGGTACCTTGTTAAATTTATCAGGAGATGTAACTTTTATATGGTTGAATGGGTAGCTCATTCAGTGGCACGACTTTCCCCATAGCCACCTATGTGTTTTTTAGTGCATACCAACTAGCATATGTATTTCACCTTTTGGGTCTTCTCACCCAGTGGACTGTCATGAGTTCCATCACCCCAGAGTGAGTATGCATTCTCTTTCTCTCACAAATAGCCTAGATCTAATCCACAACTAGTTGGAAAAATGATCAAAGCTTGATCCGATTCTCCCTTTCCTTCTTCTATTTCACATTTGTGTTCCTTTGTTCTTATGTTTATTTTTCCATGGGATCTTCATCCTGGGGGGCTTGATCATCCCACTTGATCATTGTCATTCCATCTTGCTAGCATAAGTGCATTAGGACCTCCTCGATGTGCATGGCTACTTTAGTGTGAGTTTGAAGCAAGTTCACTCTCTCACTAAAGTGGGGGCTAAATGTACCATATAAAAATGGCTCTTGGACATATTCATGGTATTTTAGGTCTTTCTCTCATGATGCTTGGTCTATTTTTCTTTGATTTAATGTTGCAATGTAACTTATGCATTCACATTAGGTCCTTAGAATTCAAATTATGACATCTTGTGAAGGTGTTGTGAAGTATTGTAACACATTTCTACACTTTTCTAGACTCTTTTCATTAAAATTCACATAAAAAAACATTTTCATCACTTATCAAGTCCTATTTTGAAGTGTTGTAAAGTATTGTAACAATATTTCACACTTTTCTACGCTTGATTTCACTATTTACAGCTTTCTTATGCTTTACATGACCACTTTATGCACTCATAAGGCTTAATTAAGTGTATTTTTGAATGTAAACCCAACAAACAACATTAAATGCAAGATAAGTCTTGACACCCATTTACAAAACCAAGGTGGGATCCATTTTCCATGGGTGGTGAATGAGTCCCTCTTGACCCCAAATTCAAAATATCTCAAATTTTATTTCGGGTTTGTATTCAAAATTACCTTATGTCGGCATGTGATGAGGTATTATTGGGTTACTAAGGCACAAGTGTGTATAAATAATTAATTTTCTCCTCAATTTACATCTTCCAATCTCCTACAATCTCCTAATTCATCGAATAATTCATTCATATTCAAGCACTTTGCATCATTCAATCAAGCATTAATCAAGCATTTTGAAGCAACCATTGACATATTTTCAGATTTCTTCAACAAGGTTGTGGTGAGTTGAGAAAATTTTTGTGTTGTTGATTCATCTTTCCTTGTTCATTTCATTCCATTTTTTCATTAAGGGTTTTATTACCAAAGTGGGATTTGGCCAAGGAAAATCCCTATAACCTAACCCTTAACCATTTTTCCCCTTTTGCATGTGTGTTTGCAGACTTGTGTATGCATATTTTTCAATCAATTAGGTGTTGAAAGGTGGTCAAGAAGTAAAAAAAGTGTTTCAAGTCAACTACACCCTATTTCAAGCTTGGAGACAACCTACAGTCTATTTTCTACAGATTTGACTCCATCAACCTAACAAAAAGACAAGTGAAAATCTGGTGCAACAGAATTGGTCCCTGATTTCATAGAATTTTGGGAGAGGACTAGTCCACCATTAGTGGGGAATGAGTCCCACCTTAAACCTAGAAAACTAGATTCTGTCAAATTCCAGATCCCAACAGCCGAAAACCAATTTTTAGGACTTTTTCCCAGTAGTAAGACTAATTCGCCATCAATGGCGAATGAGTCCCACTAGTGATTTTCACTAATTTTTTCCAGCATTCATATCACTCCAAATTCATCATTAATTTCCCAGGTTCACTCTGTTTAGCCTTCCTTCAATTATGTTTTACGTTTATTATGTTTTAGTTCATGCTTGCATATCACACTATGTTTTCAAAAATTGCATATTTCTTAGGTTTTGCATTCATAATCAGTCAATTACATAGCTTAGTTGCATTTAAATCATCTCATTTAGCCTTAATCACATCATAAATAAATTAGATTGAGTGAACCACATTGATTTTGAGTGTCTATCTCTCTCCTTTTAGGTGAAAATCCTAAGAGTGCAAGAGTAGCCTATAGACACCTATAAAATTTATGGTTCATGAAGGGGAAAATTTCATTGAGTGAAGCCATTGATGGCCTAGCCAAAAATGAAATTGGTTTGAGTCCAGGATGATGGAGAATGTGACATCTGATGTTTTTGGTCCTATCTGTAATGGAAGGGTGATCGATCCAATCGTAGGGTAAGCAAAACCATTATGTGTCTTGATCCATGCTTTCGGTTTATCATAGTCATCTTGATAATGGTCATGTAATACCAAAAATTCCTCAGTGATCATGTTCTCTCAATAGGCAGGATCTATTAGTATCCCATTAGTGGTCTTATCATAGATACAACCGGCTATGTAAAGAGGACCATCGAGTAGATTTTTAATTATGTCGTTAGAGGAGAAAGCAATATCAAGAGATTTCTTAGGTTGGACCTTATGATAGATAACATCTATCACACCTACCATTTCATCCATAGGATTAACATGGGTATTATGTGGGGCAGGATTAGGATATTCATCATCTATATCAACATTCATCACATCATTCTTTGTAGTTTCACTAGCTTTGACAAATGAAATATTATGTTTTGGCAATGGATCAGTGAAAATTTGCAATTTTTGATTTGTAGGAGGAACAAAATTATTACCTTGATCATTAACACCTACAATAGATAGACGGCCAGAATCAATGAGGTCTTGCACAAGATTTTTAAGATGCTTACAATGTTCTGTGTCATGTCCATTTTGTCAATGATAATGGCAATAAGCATTGGATTTAAAGTTCAGAGGTAAAGGCTTGGTAGGATCAGGTGCTTTGATGGTAGGCAAGGTAATCATTTGTTGTTGTAAAACTTGGGACATTGTGTTATGAAGGGTGTTAGGTAATGGTGTGAATTATCTTTTCGGATCTCCATAAGTAAAGGGAACCGTAGTTTTAACAGCTACTATTTGGTTGTTAATAGTTTCAGTTGGTTGTTGAGGGGGATTGAACTATAAGAACCCTTTTTTTTTCTTTCTAAATGGTCAGGAATTATTTTGGTTGGCAGGTTTAGATTTCTTAGTTCATCTAGAAGTGGACCTTGTATCTCGACTTCTAACTGAATTATGATAATCACAAAGGGTAGTACATAAGTGAATGAAGGAGGGAAATTTCATCATAGTGAGTTTTTCTTCAAGTTTAGTTTGCAAGTTTTTGATAAACATATTTTGAAGGTGTGGGTCAGGGATCTTGACATCGATTTGGGAATAAAGTGATTGATAGCATGAGATAAAATCAGTTATATTTTCTTCCTCATTTTGCTTGCATCATATCAAATCAGCCAAGGTCTTCTTGGGAGTCATATGCACTTGGAAATGATTTATAAATGCTTCAACAAGTTCATCAAATGAACAAATTGAATTGTTCAATAAAGATGAGAACCATTCCAAGGTTGTGTCTTTTAAAGTCCTAGGGAATAGTTTTGCTAATAGTTTATCGTCGAGGAAAAAAACACTACATAAGGCAGTGTAGGCATTAACATGGTTAGTAGGATCTCCCTTTCCTCCATATTTCTCAAATCTAGGCATCTCTACCCCTTATGGCATTGGTGTTTGCAATATTTCCAAAGAAAATGGGCTAATTCAAACATAATATGTGGGTGGGTTGTTCTGATTTTGGTTTATGGTGGTGATTTGCTTTTGCATGGATGAAACAGTTTGGAAAACTTGTGTTATGAGTGAATTAGTAGAAGTGGGATGAGGTGGAAGTGAAAGTGGTGATGGATTGTATGTAGTGGTAGGGCAAGTGAATGGAATGTTTATATATGGTAATGTGGAAGAAGATAGAACATGCAATGCTACATAGGAACTAGGGATGGTAGCAGGCATACCCACAAAAGGAATCACATTACTAACTTATTGCACTGTTGTTGTGATTTGAGGAATGGTATAGGTAGGTAGTGATGCTATTGTTGAGGGAGGATGAATTTGAGTCCCTCCTTGGTTGGCAATATTGTTTTCTGGTGTAGGAGCACTAGATGTTGAAGGAAGATGTTTTCCAAAGATTTGAACTATGTTTTTCACATGGGCAAGACCTTCATCACTTTCAAGCATGTGGTGAATGCTTTCTATTGTAGGAATTGTAGTAGTGGAAATTTTTTCAAGGCTAACTTGGTATTGCAAGTGGACTAAGTCCTCATGAATTTTAATGATTTTCTCTTGTGGGATATCACTAGTTCTTGGTTCAACATGCATACTACCTGAAGGAAAGGAGTTGCTAAGGGTATTATCCATGCCTAGTACACTATTGTCAATACTAGGAGTGGAAGCTCTAGATAACCCAAGATCCATAATGAGTTTGTTATCACGAGATGCCATGAGTCTAGAACTTCTTCTCACTAAGGTATTAGCAATAGGACACCAAACACTCATGCAAATGCTTCTAAATGTGGGGTGAATGTAAATAAAATGTAAACTTATAAGAATGAAATGCTTAAAATTGAAATTATAGAAAGTAAAAATGAAATGTAGAAACAACAAACAAAAACTCATAAATTGAAGATTAAATGCGAGAAAATGCACTAAAAAATATGAAACTGGACTAAGTCGCCCAGGGTGGCGAATGAGACCATTAAGTGACTTTTTTGAAAAAATTAGAAATTTTTAATTGGTTTTTATGCTTTTTATGTTTTTTGATGGAGATATAAATATGAATATGCAAAATTTTGTTGATTTTTAATGAAATGAAATGCAAAAATGCAAGCTAGATGAGCTTTTCACTAATGCAATTTTGGAAACCCTAGAGTGCAAATTAAACAATGTAAAATGCTCTGAAGGGCTCCCCTACCAATAAGTTGGTTTCCTACTCTGTAGACTCCTTGGAAGAAAAAGTTGAGAACCCTTAGGCTAGCAGAAATTTTGTGCCCTCCCCTCCTGCCTCTTTCAGAGTTGATGGTAACAACATTCCTAGCTCCCCCAATTTTGATGATGTTAACCTCATATTAGACCGAGTTCAGTCTGGTGACATTCTTGCCTCTATAAGAAATGGAATTAGTGACATTTTTAGGGTTTTGAAATGGGCCTATCAAGAAATTAATTATCTTAATCAAAGAAATAGGCCTCTGTATAGTAAGTCAGAGGAGTCGGAACTGAACCTGGCTGCTCTCAGCAACGAAGAAGGAAAACATAAAAAGAACAATATTGGAATGGGAAAAGGTGACATTGAGGATAAGTACAAGTCTCTAGAAGCTGAAATGGTCAAAATTAAAAACAACATGAAAACCATTGTGGAACAAAACAATAAAAATGCTAGGAACAATGCCATCATCATCAATGCTATGTTTGAAAAGCTGAAAAAAACACAAGGTTCGCTGGTTTTTGATTTGGAAGAGAACAAGGAAAGCAACAACGATGACCAAGGTATTTCAAAAAGGACCTATGCCAACCTTAAAAGGAAAGCACCCCCTACTACCTAGATGGTTTAGATCTTAAAGAGGGGGGTTCAAGATATGAACGAGCTAGAAGTTGACACTCCAGAGTTATTAAAGACCCAAATTTCATTGTTACTGGCATTTTGTCTGGTTTTTTCGTTATGTGGCCTTCGCTGGCCTTTTTGGTGGCTATGGAATTTTCTTGTTGTTGTATTTACAACCTTTCTACTTTTGATATCTTTAACAATATTATCTTTAGTTTGTGAACTTTGTGGTTTCGGGTCCCTATAAAACCCATTTTTTCCTCTTTCAAAAACAATGCAAAATACAATGCAATGCTAATGTAGGCTATCCCTAGGATGTAAATGCACTTGAAATTAGAAAAAATATGGTCAAAATGTAGGTTCACCAAAATGAACCAAAGATTTTTGGGATGGGGGGAGGGGCTTTCTTACACTTCTAAGGTTTTGCACCTAAAAGGAGAGAGGTATCCAAAAACCTTGATGGCTCACTCAAGAATATGCCCTTGAGATTCCAATGCAAAGATGATTGAAATATAAGGAAAATGTCATACATGCAAAGAATTGATAAAAGAGATTAACTATTGATGCAAAACTAATGAAATGAAAAGTGTTTGAAAACACACTATGATATCCAAAATGAACTAAACATGCAAACAAACTATAACAGAAATTAATGAGATTAAAGATGTGCACCTAGAAATTGGAAAGTGATGGAGAGGAGCTCTGGAATCCTATATAAATAATTATTGAAGCCAATTAGTACTCATACATCAATTTGGGCAACTTAGTCCTTTTTCAGGGAAATTATGCCAAAACAGGTTTTAGACAAAAGGGTACTTAGAACTGCAAAAACCTCTTTTTAGGCCTGGTAGTGGGACTAATATGCCACTGATGGTGACTTAGTTCACTTCTAGATTTCAAGAAATTTAAAAGTGCAAATTGTAGCTCCTAGTCTATACTTAAGCTCCTAATAGGTTTATGGATTTGAAACTATAGAATTTGACCTGTAGGTGTTCTCCAAGCTTCTTTTAGGACTTTGACAAATTGTTGAAAATTTTTCACAATTTGCTCTTTAAAAAATCTACACACAAGACTTGTAAACACATGCAAAGAGGGGAAAGTTTGTTGAGGGTTAGAGAATAGGGGTTTTCCTTGGTCAAACCTTGGTTTGGTAA
The DNA here is from genome assembly GCA_007258455.2 of Sequoia sempervirens. NCBI lineage: Eukaryota > Viridiplantae > Streptophyta > Pinopsida > Cupressales > Cupressaceae > Sequoia > Sequoia sempervirens. Next base: position 566,132,641 of record VDFB02193867.1, on the reverse strand, counting down.
TTAAACCCTTGAAAATGAAATGAAATGAGAAGATAATGATGAATGAACAACATGCAATGCTACAAATCACCAAACCCTTGAAGTGGAAATCTAAAGAAATATGCAAGTAATAGCTCCAATGGATGTAAACCTGAAGATGCTTAGAATGCTTAAGTGATTGATTGATAATTGATGGAATACTTGAATGAATGAATTGGGGTGAAATGAAAGGAAAAAACCTATATTTATACACAATTATGTAAAATTTCCTGAAAATACCACATCATAGGCCAACCTTAGGTCTTATAAAATAATAACCCACTATAATTTTGAAATATGATTTTGATTTTTGAGCCAAAGGGTACTCATTCACCCCTAGTGGCTAATGGGTCCCATGTAGGAATTTTAAGTGGGTGTCAAAAATTAAGATGTATTAAATGATGTTTAATGGGATTATTCTCAAAAATACATTTACGTAAGGCCTATAAGTGTATAATGAGGCCAATTAATCATAAGAAAGGGTCAAATTATTGATGAAAAGCCTAAAAAAGCATGAAATTTTGTTACAACAATACAAAAATTTAAAATAAGGCTTGGTAAGTGATAAAAAGAGGTTTTTTAAGTGAAATATATTAAAAACAAAGTCTTAGGAAAGTGTGAAAGTGTGTTACAATGCTTCACAATACTTTTACAAGGCATTATTGATTCACAAGGGTCCAAGACCTAATGTGAATGTGTTGACCACATTACAACATTAAATCAAGGAAAAATTAGGCCAACATCCATAAGAAAGACCCAAATGATCATGAAAATGTCCAAAGATACATTTTTCTATGCTACACAGGCCATCAACTCTTTGACCTAGAGTATCATCCAGCATGCCAGCCCTATACTACAGTGCCATCCAGGGGAGTCTTTGAGTGGTGGGATTTGATCCCATTTATGTCAGGCTTGTCAGGTGACTTGTTCATATGACCCCACCAACACTTAGGAGGCTACTACGTAGGATACGTCTACAACTATGGAGATGGTCAGGGCAGCTAACATTTTGAATGAGGCTTATGGAATCAATACTCCGGTAAATGTTAGCATGTTCATTAAATTTAATTTATTAAATTTCAATTTTGAAATGGAAGATTAACTAATTTAGTTTTATAATTTTAATAAAATTTCAAGGTCACAGTGTTGATACTGGATACACCGGCCCTACACTTGCTTGTTACTCCACTGCTTCTATCGTTAAAGTATGTAACTAGTAAACAATTATAAATTCATTACATGTTAATAGCATTGTTATATGAATGGTATTCTAATATCTGATTTTGGATGTTGAATAAGCTAATATTGAAGGTTTCGAGGGAACACCTCCCAGTTCCAGTGGATTTAGACAAACCTACACATAGGTAATAGAATAAAGAATTTAAATAATGAATTTACTTAATATATTTTTGTAGTTTATATTAATATTGTTGATTACATTGCATTGCACATATTTCAAACTCAAAGCATTACTTCAAATTCCATAACTAATAACTAGATGTTGATAGATGAGAAATTTCAACTACAATATAGTTGTTTAGAAAGTCAACATAAGTAGTGATGCAATTACTTCACATAGCATAAGTAATAAGTAGGAGCATCTTCCAATTGCATTTGCTTGTCATGGAATTCCATGAGACCACTTTTTATTAAGGCATCTTTTCAAACACTTCATTGTCTTGTCTATGCTATGGATGCTTGGAAGAAATATAGGGTAAGTACAAAAAGATGTTTCCCAAAAATGGGGCTTAAGTGGCCACTTTTTTTCTAAAATAAGGAAATAGTGACCTTGGATGTGAAATTGAGGATAGTTACACTCAAAATTTTGAAATGGAATAAAAAAAAGGATTGAAGTGCTCTAAGTCTACTTTCTAAAATACTAATTTATTTTGAAAATGGTCGAGATTAAGGGGTTCAAGAGAGGGACGTACAAAAATTGGTGTTATTTTTGTCAAAAAAACATAACATCACAACTCTTGTACATCCCTAACATGGTGAACATTTTTTTAGTACTTTAAAAATCACTATAGTGAGAAATTAGCTAACAATATGTAGTTGATGCACTAATTTTCTAAGTGGAAACTTCCTAAAAATAGAATTTTGGTCGTGCTACCCCTACAAAATTTGGAAACTAATTGAATTTTTTATTTTCTATTTTTAAAATTTGTAGAATGGAGTCTAGTTTCTAAAAATGTAATTTATTTGAAATTTCAATGAATGGTTAATTTATAACTAAAAAAACACCAAACACTACTTTTTTCCAAAAAAGAGACTCACAAACAAAAGAAATTATAATTGAAAGGCTTAACATTGTCAGAAAGTGCAAAAACTTACATCGTTGGATAGCTAAGAGAGAACCTACCATTACCCAGGTGTTTGATTTTTTTGAAATTTAACCACATGTAATACTAACGATGATCACAAACTTGATTATGTGAAATATTGTAGAATTTGCAAAAACATGTCTCTGGTCATTGGGAATGCCCTCCAAGCCTTTGGGTTGGTATTCCAAGGCAAATACCAAGATCAAGGATTGGGGATTCCCAAAGCAAGATCTAATGTGTGTGTGTTATAACATGCTCATGCTATATCTTAGTTTTGACATGGCTTTTTTTTTTATGAATGCATTGAAAAAACACAAGCCTGTTATAACACGCTCATGTTTTGATCTACATCAAATTTATTTTTCTTTATTTTTCTTTCTTCTCATTATCTTTGAGGGAAACTATATACATGAAATAAACATTTAAGTATAATTTGAAATTTACGCATGGACATTTACTTTCTTATACTTTAAGTTATAATTCATGTATATAGTTTTAGGATGTTTGAATGTGGTTTCGGATCTCTAGGAGTTATAATGAAAATTCTAGTTTTTGGAAGATCTCACAAATTTTAGATAGTCAAATTATAGTAATGAGGAGGTCAAATTTTAGTAATCATTAAGTTGTATTATTTATCTATCTCACTCATTTTTATCCCTTACACTCTAGGCCTATCTTAGTCACTATCTCCATCCCTTTATCTAACTCTCTCTCCCTTGATCTCAAGAACTCTCTCCCACTCTCTATCTCTCTCTATCTTTTTATCTCTTTGACTCTCTGTCTCTCTATCTCTCTCTATCTCTATCTCTATCTCTATCTCTATCTCTATCTCTATCTCTATCTCTATCTATCTCTCTCCTTTTCCCTCTAATTCTCTCTACCTCACTTCTCCCTCCCTCCATCCCTCCTTCCCTCTCTACATATCTCTATCTCCCTCCCTCCATCCTTCTCTCTCTCTCTCTACCTACCTCTCCCTCCATTACTCCCTACCATTCTCTCTATTTCTCTCTACCTTACCTCTCTCTCACCTCCCTCTCTCTCCCTACATACTTATCTCTCCCTCTCTTCTTCCCTATCTACTCTTTATCTCCCAATCCCTCTCTATACCTACCTCTACATCCATCAAACCTTACCACTCTCTCTAAATATCTCTATCTCGCCTTTCTCTCCCTCCCTACCTCTCCCTTCCTCCCTCACCCTCCCTCCCTCATTCCCTCTCTACTTCTCCCTATATATCCTCTTTATCTACCTCTCCTTCCATCTCTACTTATCTTTATCTCCTCTCTCCCTCTCTATATCTCACCTCTCTCTCCCTCACTACATCTCCCTCCCTCTCTACTTATCTATATCACCCCTCTCCCTCTCTACCTAGCTCTCCATCCATCACAACCTACCACTGTCTCTCTATTACTCTCTATCTAACCTCCCACTCTCTCCATCCATACCTATTCCTCTCCTTCCCTCTCTACTCTATATCTCCCTAATCCCTCTCTACCTACCTCTCCATCCATCACTCCCTAACACTCTCTCAACACATCTCTATCTTTCTTCTCTCCCTCCCTCCCTCCCTCCCTCATTCCCTCTCTACTTCTCTCTCTACCTCTCCATCCCTCTCTAATTATCTATATCTCCCCTCTCT